>LUCH01000813.1:0-51137 GCA_013368495.1 Paragonimus heterotremus
CAAGCAGTCAAACCGTATTAGAACGTTTGGCAAGGAAAAGGCGCGCTACATCATTATTTTCATACCACTTCGTCATTTTTCCTTCTAGAACCTTACGCGAATCGATTGTGACATCGGCAAAAAATGTTCGTCACGAGCGACGATTGGTTCACCCCCTTAACACATGGCCCACATCCTTGATCTGTGCGTTCTTAATAATTGAGCGAATTACATCGTCTGACTATCGTCACCCAATATGCGCTCCTTTGCTTCGTCATAGTTTGTCCATTAGTTCTTATATCGTTGGCTTTCAATATTTACCTCTTGTAACGACAGTACTTATCACATGACTGGTTACTGGTTTCTTTCCATGACCTTCTCGAACTCCTCTGTATGAGTTCTAGTAATCTGTTAGTTTTCAGCGTGCGTGTGGATTGTTATGCCATCCGACACCAGTATCTCCACTGTTAGACACATCTACATTTACGAATCATTCACCGTTGACCTGGAAGTCGTGTTGTTTTAGCTGATGAAAACAGACATTTCCATAGAAATTCTCCATTCCGCTGAAAACTAACATTCACAAAGAGAACATGATAGTGTAAATACGCTCCATTTTGGCGGTTCGTCCTCAGAATGCAGCATAGTTACGTGGGTGTAAATCGCTAGGGTGTAAAGTTCCTTTTTTTGTAAATTTGGTGAACATGGCGTCAGTGACATTGGAGTGAAGTTCAGTGACACGGTTGCATTAAAATAGGAAGCTTGGCATGTTGGTTGAGTACAGCTACAGCTGTAAATGAATTCAGTCATGCTCTTGTCAACAGTACATTAATGCTCTTTGGTAGCTTTCTCACAATTACTTTGGCAGCTGTACGTGAATTTTCCTATTCTGCGCATCAGTTCTTCACCTTACTAATACACGACTTTGTCGTCCAACCTGTTGTTTATAAAACCTCGTTGTTCGATTATAGTTGGCGACCTACAGTTCTTCGGTTCTCACCGTCATACCCGGTTCCATACTGGATATGCAAGCCCACGGAAGTCTCCTTCTGATTACTGGCCGTTCGTTTCCGACGGATCAAAATCGAGAGGACGACGAAGCGGTGGAAATTGTAAACAGTTGCAGTTTGATATATTTTCTGTTCGATGTTACAAACAAACATTTATCCAAGCTTGAACTCACTGCGCTCCTCCCGCCTGAACTTCGTCTGAGGTAAGTGCCGATGGAGAAATTTCAGGTTTGATTGTACTAAATCTAATCTTTAACTATGGTTACTGCTAGAGGTGTGACTTTTTATTAGTCTGATCGATATTCTTAAAACGATAGGGCTTACTAAAAGGTATCATCGATATCTTTGGGTTATACAGCCCTAAGTTTTAGAATCTGCCACAGCTGGGAACTCCCTTGCACTAACGGCTCATTATCTTAAACCGGAAACCGTTATAGGCTTGCCAAATAATCGCTTGTGAATATCATTATCTCCCCCCAGCTGTTATTTTCATCATCTGTTCCTACCGTTTCTTTACTCTGTTGGTTTTACATTGGTCTACTCTCACTTTACATGACCACTTCAGTGTTTCCTGTCGTCGACCAGCCTGGCTACCAAGACGAAGTCTGTCTCAATCTCCTACCTTTATCTGCTCTGTTACCTCCGATCTGTGCACACATAATTATACGAGTCACAGCCAATCGAACCCGGTTGCCGCTCTGTTCACTGTGGAGGATCTTACAGTGTCTTTGCTTCGCTTGATTTTTCTAAATTCAGAGTCCACTGAACTTTTCTCTATTCCCAGAATCTCTGTTTTACCTTCGGCTATATCTGCTGACCGACAAGTCTTTCCGTTTCCACAAATATCATCGGACGCAGCCAAGAGTTCAGCGATCAAGAATTGTATTTCTCATGTCTTTTTCAAATCCCGCCCCGGTGAGTATGCGTTTAGTGGATCCCTCCCCCATTTATGCTTCGTCAGCTTTACATTGATTCAGTGCATCAATATTGTCGTTAGGGTAGATGACCATAGGAACAGATGTAAACGTGCTAAACTTTGTTGACTGCCATCCAAATTCTCGGCTCAAAATGTGTCTATTCTGCTTTGCCTTTTAGAACGGTATATAGTCGTATTATCATCCAACCTGCTGTTAATGTGGACGTTGGAGGCCCCGGAGAGCCCAACACCGTCGTCTTCCTCTTCTAGTTTACTTCCGTCATCCTCGCCGACTTCGATACTTGCTCTCATTGAGTTAAACCATCTTGACTGTGTGGATACTAGTTCCAATGTCGCTCCACGCTCTGCTGTCAACTTGCTGGCCTATTCCGATCAGTTGGGTGACATCCAGTCTGTGACTGGTTTGTGGCTTAGACCACGAACCGGGCCGATGACTAGCATCCCAATTGATTTGGAGCCACGATTTAGTGGCTATGGGGGAGTAGGACTGGAAATATGGGTGCAGCGAACGACCCCAAAACATTTCGGGGGCGAAATTCCACCATTGGTGCTTCTATCCACGCGACCTCTGTGTGGTGGGTTTTACGAAGTCCGTTTTTCTGTTTCAGTCCTCTGGGGGCTCACTGAATGATTTTTGTATGAGGCAATATTCGATGTCGATGTGTTTAGTGTGGAAGTTGCTTCTCGTCATGTAACCTAATAACTACAATATAACATTAGTATGTAGGGTTTATAGGGATTATTATTTATACATTCGAGGTTCTCTGTCCAAATCTCCCTTTATCTCTATGAGGCGACTGAATTCGTACGATTCCATATGAGACAGTGGGACGGTTGGGTAATCGGGTCCAAATGTGAAATTTCCGAGCTCCTGGCGTGGCTTCGTAGCTCAGCTGGTAGAGCGCTTGCCGCGTAGAGGCATGGTGTTTCTGTCGCTGGTTCGAATCCAGCCGAAGCCCTGACTTTTCACAGTTGGGTCTCATCTAAATTACTCGTCTTTGTCGGATTTTCTTGGATTTTATTGAATTAAGCCAAACTTTTCTTGTGGGTGATCATTTCAATTACATTTAGATAAACTTTCAGATTCGTCTATTTCACCAAGTCTCACCAAGTTTCACCCAGTTTCTCCAAGTTTACCACTCTGTTGTTGTTGTTTCCATTACACTCTTGTTTCTACCAGGAGGATAAAACGGACGTTTTAATTACGCTTGTATTAACCGGTCCCCAGTCACCAACTTACCCATGACGTTTTCGTCTACACTGCTATGAATGAACGGTTACAGAATACACATCGTGGCCTCCTTCCATTTGCACGGACTTCTCAATCAGATGGTTTGTACGTTCAAAGGGCATACTACAGTTGAACGTAACTGGCAATTGATAAGGTTGTGTGGTTAGCACTTCTGTCACAAGGAGACTGGACATTGACATGGTGTGACACCCTGCTCACATCAATGATTTATCGGGTTAAAGTGGACGGTGTAATGACTACATCTACGGAATGACTCATGCTAGGCAGGCCAGTAGGTAGAGGTCTGACATTTCATGACCTCTTGATCCTTCAGGTTGACGGCTGGATGAAAGTTGACTTCTTTTCCGGGAAAATACGCTAGTTTTTGCACACTGCCATCCACCCGTTGTCTTGTAGTACAGGCTTTTGAGCCAAAGACCTTGATTGATAACCCTAATCGTGTTTCTCTCTAGGTCTGGGAGTCCTGACAGGTTTGGGATAGCATCACGTCATTCGGATAATGGCGAGGAGCTGTTGCAACCGTACGCTTGTCCTAAGCTACTTCTCCGGATATCGTGCGCATCATTGTTATGCTTAGTGCTATCTCTCTCCGAATAAGATTTGGTCTCAGGTATACCACGTAACTGTTAGTTATAGGTGGTGAGGTTTCATTCAGGACTACCGTTAGTAGTAGAGCACATTTAGATTCAGATCAGATGTTGGTACCTTAACCTTTTGTTCTTACTTATGATGGGCAGTGATCTCACCACCACTACCAACAATAGCTGGCTGATGAGAAACTGGTTATGCCATCTGTAAAGCATAAGTACCAAACTAGCCTAGTATACAAACTTAGCATTTAGCACCCTGAACACCATAACAAGTGCTGGCGGAGATCTCACAGGCCATTAACAGAGCAGGTGCTATAGAATGCAGCACGGTCGTACCTGAGCTACACAAACATTGCACCCCGGAGAAATCCCTGAAGCTGTTAGAAACCAGACGGAACGTTTTTCCCGACAGTTCATATAAGTTTAAGCGGGATATTCGTAGGATGCTGAAACGCAGCCTGATCGCTGGTCCTGAGGCTTGGCTGGTGGAGAAAGTTAATGAAATGGAAGCCGCCTTTGCTTTAGGGAGCACTAGGAAACGTTTCAAGCATGCTTTGTTACTGGTCCTGGGCGACTGACTGTCAGCGGAGCTATAGATGCGACAGATAGGACATTCATCCATAATACGTACGGAAAATTAAAGCGGTGAGCAGGAGGTTTTGGGGATAAGTTTAGCTTGTCTCCTGCATCTGTGGTGTTACTGCTACAGACTTGTAGTATAGCACGCGAGCCAGTAGACCTAGGACCACCCACTGAGACTGAGGCCCGTGATAGAGCTGCTTGTCTAAGTGATCTCGTGCCGTGATTATTCAAAGATGGTGGGATGCATTACTTGTGACACTGACTCAGTTGTTCCAATTTGTGCGAACGAAGAGGAACTTCTCACTGTACTGAAGTCATTCGGTACAAGTTGCCACATTCAAGAAAGCAATCCGAGGCTCTTGCTAAAACCACAACAGGATTAGTTTAACTCCAGTGGCTACTGGGATTCTGGCATCCATTATACTTTGTCGACTCACCATAGCGCGAGAGGCAGACGTTGGGAATGAACAGGAGAGGTTTTGTCCCAGAAGGTAGTATCGATCAACTGTTTATTCTTTGTCAAATTCAGGAGCATCGTCATTCGTACCACCGGCTAACAACTGTCGTATTTCTCGACCATCAGTGTAAGTTCAACCGAGTGAGACGATCTACACTTGTAGTCTCTCAAATGCACAGGCGTACTGATCAAGCATGTGAACATACTGTCGGCGCTTTAATTCCATATCTCAGCTCAGGTTAGGGTTTACGGTGAACTGTCCCATATCCTCATCACTAAAACCAGTGAACAAGACTGTCCACTTTCACCAGTGTTTCGCAGTTTCGTCATAGATAAAATGGCGGAGGATTGTCTGTAACAACCACAAAACGCCAGTGTGGACTTCCTACCCGGTGGATGACTGACCGATCTTGATTATGCTGACGACGAGGTGTTGTTGTTTGACAATTTCCATGCAATACCGATAATGTCAGACACAATTTCGCGTTCTGCTAAATACTTTGGAATGCGTGTTGCAGTCTCCAAATGTGAAGTGTTTCTGAAAGACTGTTCTGATGGCACAGACTAGACTTAATGTTGGAAAGTGAGGTTATGGAGATTGTTGATCTGTTTGTGTGCTTGATAAGTTCGTATCCCTAAGGACAGTGCGGTATTCGCTAGCCCAAGCCATCTCGAGGGGATATTCATCTATTAATTCTGTGGCTTCGGCCACAGCCCACCTCAATAGTTAAGGCGAGTATTCTATTAGAAAGTTACTAGGCGGTTGAACTAGAATTGGTATGAGAGCTTATACACCACTTACTAAGACACAGTTCTATCTCGGATAACCTCTCTATCCAGCGATTCGAATGGTCACATGGACTCCAGCCAAGGAGGCGACATCTACCCACTTTGTTCAGTAGAACAGTCAGAGTCATCGTATTTCGTCACCCCGTTGTTGCTTGACCAACACGCGGCTTTACCCAACTGTTGGTGGTTTTAGTATACATTTACCTTTAAGTTCTGCTATCAGCTGGCATGCGGAGTGCGTGACCTAACCATCGCAAGCCAGCGACGAAGGGATATCTGTCTGAATGTTAAAGGTCGTGGATATAAGGCAACAGTGAGAACCGTATTACTTTACCGCTGTGTAATTTGCTCGTTCAGGATAGAAGACGCGAAGCGTCTTCAGGCATTTGATTATGGTTGTGTGCGTTCGATCGCTGGCGTCAGGTGGCACCAACCATTAAACGACGTAGAGATTAGGAAACGGATATTTGGTAACGATTTCCAAGCGCGTTCTTTCGTTCAGTCCTCAAGTCTTTGAAGGCTTAAATAGCTAGGCCATGTACCAAGGATGCCAGATAGTCGTCTGCCACACCGAGCACTGTTTGCCGACGCTGCGGTCGATTAGCTTAAGATGCGAGGTAGACGGACGTGGAGAAGTGAATTCGTTCACGAAGAGATTGGCCACTGTAGATTGGGTTCGTCTGTCACGCTGGGGACCTCGTGGCTTGAGACGTTAGATGAGATGACGGCTAATCGAACTGAGCGACGTGAATGTTGTCGTTGTTTGGCCGAGTTGTCTGTGAAGTGAGTGCATTTAATGACCCAGAGCATTGGAAGCCATACGGAAGCTATCATTCTAATGACACCTTATTTCCAATTACAACTCGGCTGTTTGTTTTCAAAGTGTAGACGCCTTAATGTTGTATGTTTGAATATATACATGGCTATTTTTAGTATTTAAATCTCTTTCTCTTATGCTTCTCTTCTTCCCGGCTTGAGGTTGCCTTTTTTCTCATAGTTGTTTGGCAGTTAAGCATCAGTGTGTACCATGAGTATATTATCGCCTTTGGTGATTAATGATTATAAATTTCCTCAATTCGACAGAATTTCCCTTAGATGAGATCAGTGGACAAATAATACCGTTCTACCTTATCGTTCACCATTCACAAAAGACCATTTTCATTTCTTACCAGGAATCACTATTCAATGTATTTGAAGTCCTTTTCCGTTAGAACGTGATGTAAAATGAAGTAATAGGCCAGGTCGATTGCTCAATGTGAATCTAGTTGAATCCGTTTAGGAATGCCTTGCAACTCTTCATCACAACATCCCAATGGTGCACCATAGGTGTTTAATATGGAGTTTTAATTCCCCGTCCGATTGGTATGTCAATATTTTCTGCTGAAACCATTGGATTGAGGGTAGTGTGTGGTTAGCCGTGGAGCTTCTGATGGGACAATAAGAAGTTATAGCAACCGGGTGTGACCAAGTACGGATGATATTCAAAAACTGAAAATGGTAGATTATTCTATCATTCATTGCTGGGCTGTTTGTGAACGCTACGCCTGTATTGTAGTAATGAACATTGCCAGAAGGCTGTCTCGTCTGTTAGAGATTATGTGAACGTTACGAAGTAGAATAGGAAGATTTTCGATGCAATAAATGACGAAAATACTAAAAACCATAACAGTATGCAATAACGGGAAACTAGACTTAGAAAGAATATACAGCGGTGAATGCTCATCACTAAAAGTGCGGTCGATTGAATGATCACCCTTATTGACGTACTCAACGAGTGACGGTTTCCGGACTTTTATTACGACCAAAGGCTAGCGATCTAAGACGCTAAAATGTTCGACTTCGCTTCTAGTAATGTATGGTTTTCATGATTTCTGATGCGACATTACATCAACCTTCGACTTTTGTATGGATGGGTTAATGTGGTGACGATCAGAACAGTCTGGCTGATACACCAAAGTGCAGCCGTTAGAACATTGTTTGACAAACGACGTATTTACCTGTTCTTGGGTCAGTTGTTTTTTACTGGACTATGTCAGGTCGTAGTCTGGCGTTTTTATACGATCTATGTCACAAACTAGTGTTCAGTAGAACACTACAGGTCTTCGTGTTTTGCATATTGGATCATCGAAAATACAAGAATATTTATCAGGATGTTTTAATAAAGATTGATTATATTTGATCACATTCTGAAATATCGTTATACATAGGGTATGATGTAATAAAATATCATCAGTCAAGAACAGTTTTGCGCCACGTCCCTCTAGCTTGACCAATTTTCACTAGGGACCTTTTTTTGACCCTGTGAACACTGTTTCTGGAAAGAGCGTACTCTATACCTACCCTTATGTTATTTGATACTGCTTCTTGTATCCGAAACATTATTATTATCATCATCAGCAAAACGATGACAGAAACAATTCGATAATTGGTCAAACAAGTCCATTGTTGAGATCTCTACTTAGCTTACAGTTTTCAGTGGCTACCCTACAACGCCATTTTGTGAATTATTTGATTTTCGCAACAAGTTTTAACAAAATGTAATTCGAACTATTCTGAGCCACTTCCACTTCCAAACGATTTTGCCGTCTAACGATTCAGATAAATCGTCTATATCCGATATTTTTTTTTATATCGTTACCGCGGTGAATCAGTAACAACCTGGTGATCATGACGTTGACGAGCAAAATTACCGTTCTGCCAATTTTCAGCCTCTGAAATAGCCGTAGCTCCGACAGTGGATTTGGCCAGCCTGTTCTCCGACTGCTATCCGCCCGTGGGCTCTGTACGTCAGCGCACTACCGACTCATGCCACTCATCCGCACCACAACTGAGGTCAACTGAACGTAGTGTGCAAGCGTACTGTCTTGAACGTAAACGGTGCGCATTGCCTGTCGATCGCTCACAAGACGCCAGAGACCTTCGAGGTGAGTCGGATTGTCTTTGTTTTCCGAAAAGAAAAGCACTGAAGATATGCGAGATGGTCAACTGTAACTACACACTCACGCACACTTATTACAAAGACGAAGCTGGAAGGGCATCTGTCTGTCGGTCACGTGACAGGCTTTCTTGATCTTAACTAAATCTTAGTTATGCTGAGTGTAAATGTTACGACATTACTTTTGCTGTTCTGTCACCGACGTTTCTGCGAACTATTTCCTGCGCCATCTCACCTGCTAGTGATGTTGAGACGAATGTGGGCTATTTAGTTGGTGAAGCCTGCATAGGATAGTCACACTCAGTGACATGACAAGATAAGCTTTGATTACTGATTAGGTTCAGCCAACATTGTGTCATATCCGTCGATTACGCACGTTGAGTGATATGGTTCGTGGCCGTAAACACTGGAGTTTGTGTATATTTTTGTTGCCCCCTTCTGAATTCGTATTTTCAATCAGGATTCTCAGTTTTTCACTTTTTGTTTTTTTTTTAATTTACTGTTCACGGACTGCATTAATCCGACTGCAACGTGAATGGAGTTTGAGTCACGGTTAAAATTCAATACACTGTGCTGACTTCAGTAGGTTTATTGTGTCGTATCAATGGGTATCGCTTCTCTGCCAGTACAGGAAGTGTTTGTGTCTTCAGTATGTGTGCTCCTAACTTCAGGAGGTCGTTGTTTAGTGTTGATCGGTTCTAATGCATTTAAAGCGGCATGGAAAACGACTGGGTTTTTTCCGTGTTTGATGAGCCTTCATCTCACAAATCTCTTTCCAATAGACTAGCTTTCGGATGCATTGTGCAATGCAATTTCGAATCCTTGTGAGTAAAGAGACACTGCTTCTATCACGGTGTATCTTGTGATAACCCTAACACAGTCACTGTGTCTGCTGACGCTAGAGTTTGAATCATTTCGCGCAAGACGAACGGTAAATTCCTGCGTTAGTACTCCACAATTTTAAATGGGAATTTTCTGCTTCCTTTCTCTCTGCACTGATTGTTCATCTAGTTAGTCCGAGTTCTTCGAAAAACTATAGAAAGATTATTTAGGTGTTGCAACTATGAAGCATTCTTAAGTTGTGGCATAATCTTTCAAGTTGTAAAATACAGCCGGAGCTAACACCAGACAGTCGCTTCATCTCATTGGTTTGTACGAAGGCTGCCCGAAATTTTGACAGGTGGTTTAGAACGTGATAAGTATCCGATACAACATACCGACATAAGAACCATCTTTATTCATGTTTTTCACTGCTGATCTTTTGCTTTGTAGGTTGTCGTTGGCAGTCACCAGACACCTTTTGGTAAACTAGCTTTGGCAGACAATTCGCCAACCTTATTTGTTTACCTTGTGTAACGCCTCTGTATGATTCGCTTGTTCACTGCATATCCTGGTAAATTTTACTAAGTTTAACAGTCTCTCTTTTGTTGAATCGTGAGGCTGCGCAAAGGTGCCACTCATACAGCCACTGCTCGTGCTATCATATTTCAGGTGCTGCTTCTGATGAAACCTGTCTAAAGGATCTCTCAAATTCTCCCTCTGCCACAAACGTTACCGGTAACTTCGAAATGGGTCGCGAGATTTCCGAGGACTGGGTGCGTTGTGTGCACGTATTGTGTGTTTGCATGTCTTTCTTTTCTAACTCAAAATTGTACGGTGACAATGGAGCCAGCTGTCAAATTTCAGGTCACAAGTTCAAACCTCATCTTTCTCAAATGTTCTTACCGAGATTTAAACAATCGAATGGTAACTAACACATGTGACTCGGTCTGTCAGCTGACTACTAACGTAACGATAAGTTGAAACTGAAGATTACCATATCCATTTTCTGGAGTCGATGTAAATCGATCCGGCTTCATAAATCTACCAATACACTGTAGGTGACATGTCAAAACCATTTCAGAGTTATTCATTAATGTTTAGTCTTGAATGGTTTTCTTTACACCTCGATCTAATTCACATTCTTTGATGTGCTCATTCCACACTGAAATACTCGCGATATATAAGTAAACAGATAAGTTTATCGTTGTGCAAAGTGCCTAACATTGCTAGAATAATAGCATTGGCTGTTAATGAGCGGAATAGAGCTATTCGTTTTGTACCACACTGCTCCTGGTTACTGTTTAGTTATTCGAAGCTGTCTTTATAGCTACCCGGACGGAGACAGGATCGCACGAGGTAACCTATATTCCAGGTGACCGTCGTAGTTTCGGGCTATCAAAGGCTGTGATCTGGAAGCCTAGGTTTAGGACGAATGCGTTAATATAATGTCACAGGTCAAACAACTGCACCACCAGCTTGAAGGTTCATGTCACTACAGGTAATCCCAGAACATCATCATTTTCAACTGATGTTCGAATGTCTTTTGAATTGTTATGAGATGATGAGACATAGACGAACTCTGTCGCACCGTACTTGTGCTTGTTTGTGAGGGACTATCAGGAAGCAAACGCATCCTTTTATTGCTAGTCTGATGCGATCTGAAGACGCGAGGTAAACTGTGTTCATCTGGACCTAGATGAAGCGATTGGTCTCAAGCACTGCTCAACGTTTAATATTTTAGTGTACAATCACCTTCCATTGGTGTATCATTTGGCTTTTGTTTTTTAACACCACCTTTGTGTCCACTAAAGCCTAATGATCACGTTGATTTTGATATCGATTATTCCAGTGTTGGTGACCAGAAGTGTCCTTGTTCGGACTCACCAGATCAGGGATATTATGCAGCATGAACCGGTAATCCGATTACTAGTCAGAGCTCCCGTTTATTTTACTTGGCTTGTTTTTATCCTTCGCAATATTAATCGCGGTCCGTTCTGTATACCCTTGTCCACAGCATTTCTCATTACATTTTCCGTACCATAAGAAACCGTTTATGTTAAGTCCACGATTACTTTATTATCGTCTAGATTCCCGGTCAACAATGGGACTTTATTGAAAATCATTCGAATGGATCATCTTCATCAGGAACATGTACTACTCAGTCAACCTTGCCAGGTAAGTCAGAAAGCGTTTATTAATTCACATCAAGAAATGTCTGAAAGGGATTGCTTTTCACATTTCGGTATCTTTAACGTCACCTTCTGGTTTCCACGCAATAGACGAAAGTACTTTTCCATCGGTTAAACTCGGTCTCCTGAAGCATGTGGTCTCAGGAGTTCCATTCTTGAGCCCTAGACATTTTGTCTCTGGTTTTAAAGTATGTTGTTCCTCTGTTGGTCTGTGCTTATCTTAGAATCTATCTCTGTCATCCTTGACAGCAATACATCCGCGGCTCACAGCGATACCTAGCTGCTGTGCAACCACAGAATAAAAACAAGCTCTGACTGGGAAGCAAAAGAAAAAGAAACAAGGGACTTAATCACTAAAATCTCCACTGTATAGTCGTAGACGCTGAAAATCACGATGTCTACAGCCCGTAAACAAACAGTCGAGTTATAAATGAAAGTAAGGTGCCATCAGAAAAATTGTTTTCTTTTGGCTTTCACTCCCCTTCGTCGTTGGTTGAACTTACTCTACGGACAATCCAACCAAACAACAACATACGTAGTACTGAACCCGGCTTAACCGTCACCTAACATAGCGTTTCCAGCCATTGATTCTGTGGGACACAGTTCCTGAGAGGAACCCAACCTGCAAGCGTTTGCCTTCTACTAAATGACTTCAGTTCTCTATGCCAAGTTGTCATTTGTCCAGCCCGCACCTTACACAAGTCGGCCACAGCATCGACAAAGGTCACTCGATATGGCAGAGGACTAACTGGCATCCTTAACACACCACTTGACCTTCTGGAGATTGAGTGAATGAGCTCGCCTGACACTCATTATCAACCATCTGTTTCCTAACCTCGTCGTTGCTCACTGGTTGGTGCCATCTGATGCAAACGGTCGAACGCAGACATAGTCGTCAAATTTGTGAAAACAGTTAACTCATTCTGTCTTGAGCGGCCAGTTTTTGCGGCCACAAAATGGTCCAGTCCCCACAGTAGTTTTGCATATGCGACCTTTAAGCCTAAGAGAGGTACTTCTCTATCACCAGCGATGCCACAAATGGGCGATTACTGCCCTGTCCTTAGGGATACGAACTTCTATTTAATTCCCTATACATACATCATTGGTAAGACAACTTGTCAAGCACACAAACAGATCAACAATCTCCATAACCTCACTTTCCAACATTAAGTCTAGTCTGTGCCATCAGAACAGTCTTTCAGAAACACTTCACATTTGGAGACTGCAACACGCATTCCAAAGTATTTAGCAGAACGCGAAATTGTGTCTGACATTATCAGTATTGCATAGAAATTGTCAAACAACAACACCTCGTCAGCATAATCAAGATCGGTCAGTCATCCACCGGGTAGGAAGTCCACACTGGCGTTTTGTGGTTGTTACAGACAATCCTCCGCCATTTTATCTATGACGAAACTGCGAAACACTGGTGAAAGTGGACAGTCTTGTTCACTGGTTTCAGTGATGAAGATATGGCACAACGCTGTTGTAAACCCTCCCAAACAGTACGCTGGTTTGTCCTTGCTATCGTAATGCGCTTAGCAGAATTTGGATTATCATCCCGGTATCAATTAACGTGAAAACCTCGGTCCCGAAAGTACCGCGACTGTCCCGTATTCGCTCCCAAGGCAAGCCAAAAGATGCGTTCAAAATAAGAAGCTTTGTTCCGCTGCAATACGGGGTGCGGCTAGGGCGACAAGTACAAGGTGTTTTAGGGCACATAATGTCCACACATTCCCACCACATCATGAGAAAGAGTTAGGATCGCACATGTGCATAGCGGTATAAGGTCTCAACCGATTTGAACAGTTCCGCTGGTTAGGACTGAGTCGAATGGTTTTTTCATCTTTCTCACGACAGAGGCGCCGTGGAACGGTCACAGAGTGGGCGCCCTAACAAGTTCACCGTAAACCCTAACCTGAGCTGAGATATGGAATTAAAGCGCCGACAGTATGTTCACATGCTTGATCAGTACGCCTGTGCATTTGAGAGACTACAAGTGTAGATCGTCTCACTCAGTTGAATCTACACTGATGATCGAGAAATACGACAGTTGTTAGCCGGTGGTACGAATGACGGTGCTCCTGAATTTGACAAAGAATAAACAGTTGATCGATACTACCTTCTGGGACAAAACCTCTCCTGTTCATTCCCAACGTCTGCCTCTCGCGCTATAGTGAGTCGACAAAGTATAATGGATGCCAGAATCCCAGTAGCCACTGGAGTTAAACTAATCCTGTTGTGGTTTTAGCAAGAGCCTCGGATTGCTTTCTTGAATGTGGCAACTTGTACCGAATGACTTCAGTACAGTGAGATGTTCCTCTTCGTTCGCACAAATTGGAACAACTGAGTCAGTGTCACAAGTAATGCCTCCCACCATCTTTTATGTCTAGTCTTCGAGATTCTTTATAGGTCTGTGCATCTTCTGCTACTGTGTTGGCTTCACTGACAGCAGGGCACTATGGACCGGTAATTCGGGCAGACTTACAGCGTCTGTCAGTGTTCCACGAATCAACAGCGGTTCTCATTTCATTAACTTTCTCGTCAGGCAAATCTCACTATCGGCGGTCATGCTGTGCGTGAGCTTCTTATGAATGATCCTCTTAAACCTGTTGTATGAACTGCTGCGAAGAATGCTCCGTCGAACGTTCAACAACTGTAGGTATTTCTCTGAATTCCAGTGTTTGTTTAATCTATGAACCACCATGCAGCTTGCAGTACTTGCTGTCATAATGGCATGAGGGATTGGATTCTGTCAGCTGTTCGAATTGTCGAGGTTTTCTGGGCTAATTTAATACACAGGTCTTACCGTTGAATTAACCCGTCTCATGGTGATCGTTGAGGTCGTTGCCTGTCGAATTTAAGGACAAAACGACGACGTGTTGACACATGCTCTAAGTCTAATTGTGCGTTCAGTTATGAATGACACTTCTGAATGGTGTTACCCATCCATGTGGTCTATCCCTGAGGTCAGGTCACCTCCCTGGATAGCTGCGCCAGATGAAACAACGACGCACATGATATCTAAAACTATTGTTATCCTAAAATAACCTATGCTGGGAGCATATCTGCAACAGCCGCTTGACATTACCTGAACGATGTGATTATGACTCCAACCCGTCATCACTACTGTTTATGTATACAACACTGATCACAGTCAACACTGTTTTGTTGTACCTTCGATTTTCATCGCCGACTAAACTGGGCTTTATATATATATATATATATATATATATATATATATAGCTAAAATATTCGACGCAGTAAGCGACCGGTCACAATTATTCAACACGTATCTTGGCCGTCGAAACCTATATGGCTGGTTCCAAAGGTTTTTGAACGCGTCAAACGCAAAGCCTTGTTGCTGATGCACGCCTGTGAGGAATGATGGACAGTTTTATAATGTCTACCTAGGATAACCGTGTGATTTTTCTCGATCTTTCTTCTTTTTGACCGCTTATTGACCTATCAGGAGGGTCCAGGATGGTAATCTTTTGTGATCACAAACCCGACGTTTCAACTGTGGCTGTACACACCAAATTGTTGTTGTCATTGTTGCTGTTCGTGATGTTGATAACATTGTATTCCTCATTGTCTTTATTTTGACTTCTGATCTGGAACTGTCAAAAGACCATCCACTCGCATGCTATTAATCGTAGAACTGGTCTGTCCAAAAGGACTTATCCTACTAGTTTTATGTTTTGTTCCAGAAATGGTCAATTCCTTGGAGATGGCAACATCCTCATTCACGTGTAATACTTTTACAGAACTCGTTGACCCGGCGCTTCACTCCAAGTAAGCTTTGCTTTGGTTGCTCGTAACATGACGCCACTAACGTTGTGACTGGTCATTATTTCAAACTCAAAACTCGATGTATTCTTGATTAACTTTGTCTCGCTTAGAAACTGTGTGAACTCGCTGTTCACTTCCGATTTTATGTATCTTATCGGATTGTGAATTTTTGTACACTGAGTGACTATCTGTAATCTTAGTTTGTCCTATAAATACGTTAAAACCTATGACCTCACCCTTTCTAAATAACATCTTGTCCTTTATTTCGAAGTACTAAGTAGGTGAAGTATTGGCCACTGCCGCACGAGCTGAAGTATGCCTGATCTTGCCATTTTTTCACTCTCGTGCCAGTGGGCATGTATCCTCGTTCATCCCAAAGTGAAACTAAATTCAATACAGACTGTCTCGTCGTATCAGATAAATGGCTCTCTCAGAACCTTTGAGTAGCGTGCTATATACCGTTCTGTCCACATTATAATCTGCGTAACACTACATCCACTTCGCAATCTACCGTCTGTTGCTAGTGTGACTTATTGCAAAAGAGAGTGTGATGATCTAATTTGGTCAACGGGCTGGGATTGTTTGCCGTGGGTGTCATTTAGATAACGAGAAAAAGGAATTTTTATTCGGAGCCTTCGAGAGTTGTGTGTGTCGAACCGTATGCATGCACGGGTTTATGGATCCCAAGAATCTAGCTGTCATGCCTGAAGAACTTCATTGGAAGTAATAAGTACTAATTATTAAGCTCGATACTTGGGAACGGAACTTCCAGAAGTGGTCTACTACTTGTGTTGATGTCCTTTCAACATCGCCTGCAGCCAAACTGATGACGAAGGTACTGATCTTCTCTTGTGTGGATCACGTCAAAGATGAATATTTTGGCAAATGGGAAACCAGGATTATTGATAAAATTTACATCCTTTAACCATAGGATCTATTATCCGACCAAATACCGATGCTGGCAGTAGTATTAGTTGTGTTTTCAACGGGCTCGCAGCACACGAGTTTGCCATCCTGGTTCCTGGCAGGTCAACTTTAAACCAGATGTCCCCAGGTTATCAGTATGTGGTGGAGGTGCGAATATTCCAACACTCAGCGGAATACCTCAACGCGGGGGAAGGCACGTCCACAAACCCTCAACGACCGGATGGCCAACAACAGGGGCAATCTTATGCGTCATCGCTCGATCGGATTGGACCAACGGACAAGACATGGCACGCAAAATAAGATGGACTACCAAATCGGGGGCTCGATTATTCCAACACTCGGGGGAATATCTCGACACGGTCGTGGAGGACAGTCAAAGCTCACAGTGGATAGATGGAGAACAACACGAGCGATGGGACGACCCATCACCCAATGAAATCGGACCAACGGACGAAGATTGGCACCGACCACCTACATAAACCACGCAGAAGTGCACATTACGCGTGAGCGGAAACCTGGGGATGTTGTGGACTATAATTTTGACTCATAAACACAAGCGCGCGCGTAGCATGTGAACTAGCGTGTTGGACAATAAAGATTGTGCTTTAGTGGACGTCTTTTCGCTACAAATATCTAGACAGGAGGATTTAAGCCGACTGGCTTTGCGACCCCTGGTTTCAGATGTGCAATTCAGAATATTGCCTCAAACTAGGAGCGAACTCGAATAGTTCAAGCCTTGACGAAGAACCTATGGGTTTTCGCCACATTCATCAGTATGTATCAAAGATGAGGGTTTTGTCATTTCAGACTTTATTCGCGAACGTATCGGTTTGAACCGGGCGCACAATTTCATAACGCTTATGCCATCGAATTCAATTCCGTGATGTTTCTACAAAAGCCTTTAAATATTAGCCAGCCATAGCTCTGTAGTTTAACATCTTGAGAAAGACAACATTCTATCACATCAAGCTACGATGTCACTGATTCGGTATCTGTAGCCCGTTATACTCGTCGATCACCTGACACAGTGTAGTGGACGGGTGAATATGCGCTAGACCCTCGTCCACTGACAATTTAGAACGCCTTTCCTGAAGAGCAATCGAAATGTATTCCCAACAGGCATCGATTTAGAAAACGCAGAAGGGTTTGGATACTGTTAGGGCGCCCACCCTGTTACCGTCCCAATGCTCCTGCGCCGTGAGAAAGAAAAAAACGATTGACTTTGTCCTAGTCGACGGAATTGCTCAGAGCGGCCGAGGCGTGACCTTGGCTAGTTTTTACCTGTCTGACTTTTTATTCCGCTGTGCCTGTTAGTGACCCTAACTATTTTTTTCTGCGGCAAATGTCCTCTTTTTATGATTCGGGAATGTTCTTACGGCCACTGTGCACCATGTAAGTACTTTGTCTCACACGTTTTGGGGCGGGACAGAGCTGCTTTTTTTGCGCGCGTCTTTTGGCTTGTCTTGGGAGCGGATACGGGGAAAGTCGCAGTACTTTTCGGGACCAAGATTTTCGTGTCAGTTATTAACGGAAGGAGAATCCGAATTCTGCCAAGCGCATTACGATAGCAAGGACGAACCAGCGTACCGTTTAGGAGGGTTTATAACAGAAACAAACAGTATATTTCCAGCAATGTTTGGAAATGCGATAAGCAGTTAGCTCTAGCCTAATCTTGGACCAACGGCAGCAACCAAGTGAAGAAAGGAAAGAAGCGCGAGATGGACCACAATCCACTCGACGGCACTCAAAAGCGCGCAAAGCGAAAAGTGTGTGGAACCTTCGAGTGCGTTAAACAACGGTCGAATAGGTACGGGTTAAACGACCTTGAAGAGTGGAATAGTAAATGAGTCGTTAGGAAAAGGGCAAGCATTCGCTGCATGCAATTAGTTGCACGACTGAAGAAAGTGGCACTGAGTACATATCAGGCCTCCTATAGCAGGCGTACACAGAATCATACGTACAGAACAAACAAGCGGTAAAACACGGTTGCAGCCGGGATCCTTAAAGAAGCCACACGATCGCTGGTCACTACACAAGCCTCCCCCCAGAGGGGTGGCGGTAGGCAATCTTCGATCATGTAACCGGAAGTATCTACGTATGGGCCATCCCCTTCTGGTTTCGTTCATGGCACACTCGATGCCAGAAGTACATGTACAAAAGACCTAAGACCATAAGGTTCCCCTCTTTGTGCTACTGCGCCAGTCTAGGGTGAAACTAACCCATTGTGGAAAGTGTGAACTGCCGAGCTCAGTGTACAGACTAGTGAATGTGAGAGGCCTCGCATGAAAAGGAGGCAGTCGCGAGCCGCACCAGTGACGGTGCGTGCTGAGGCCTAATGAATACGTGTATGTAAGGCGCAGAGCGGAGGGCAAGTGGGATTTTCCCTGGTTACTTTGCTAGTTGGATTACTCCACAACGATGCGGTCGAAGTGTGTCAGTTGGGTGCTGACAGAGACTCGACATGAGTAGCATCATTGTGCCTCCTTCTTAGCCGCTAGGCTTCTACATTGTGAAAGCCCTGAAAGGTGCAAAGTGCGAAATGTACAAATGCAATCAGGATAAGAACTTCTGTCGTAGGCTAGGAGATGGGAGCTGGAGATGACTTCTATTGAACGGTCTTCGGACGAGTTCTTCGGAGGTTCAGCAAACACGTTCTAGCGTTCCCAAATGTCTGAAATGTAGACAAACACACGGAGAGAGAGCAGACTGAAAGAAATATGTAACTCACCGTTGAAGTTGTGACTAACTGCAACCATCTCCTTCGTGCTATATACATTCACTGATTGACAATTGAATTCCTCATCATTTTCAAGCTGATACCGTATGTTTGGTTTTGTACTTTTTTTCAATGTTCTCACGGTACATTTGTTTTTGAAGAATCATTGGTCACTGTTACTGACCATTTCTGGCTTTATGTGTTACGCACACTACTATTATCGAGCAACCTCTCTGCACACCTATCCACAGCATACGTCGTGCATTAACCAACTGTCGTACACAATTTCGTTCACGTGGATTGACGTTCATAGACTTAAAAGCACAATCAAGGAACCCTGATCAGTGTGTTTACAGAATGTCTTATATGGTTTACAATCGTTTTTACTGCTCTCACTTTTTTTGCAGTTGTTGTGACACTGCCGACGTGTTTCTCTACATCCGTTGCTCTTTCTTGCTTCAGTTCAACCCGTTCAGTGGAAATGACGGATCAGGTGAACCTAGGGTTGCAGTCTGAAAACCAAGAGGTCGTTAGTGTAGTCACTCCGGAAGGCTCATCTGCTTTTTTGAATGAGAGATCCTCATTCACAAAAACTGTAGAAACTGGACCTATCGAAGACAAGTGTATGCCTCCTGTTTCAGAACTGCTGTGTAACCAGTCGGTGACAGAAGAAGTAGAATCCAGTAATCTGTCGGATCCACTTCCTTGCTCGGTTGCTCACAACCAGATAAACCAGTTGTCCATTCACGATGGTGAGAGAGCACATGAAGCTACCGCTGTCACAGATACTTGGTCTGTCTACTGTTGCCCTTCATGTGCCACGACATCGATACATCCAGAGAAGACAGATGATATTTCAAGCAATCTGTTAGAAAGGGATGATGTGGAGCTGATACCTTTTGTCGAATTTAACGGTCGTGCTGGTATCGCTGTATTTCATTCGGCAACTTCCTCTCTGGAATGGATACTGTCCCCGAAGTCATTTGGTTTGGTGCATTCAGTAAGTATGTGTGCATTTGATAACAGCTCCTTCCAACAACACACCAGCTTCCACATGTTTCTGTAGCTCATTTGTCTCCTTCCATTCCATTTTAGCTTCACGTCTCGCCGGATGGCAAACTAATCTGGTGTCTGCGTAAGCAAACCAAGCAAGTCTCAGAAGACACTTTGACTACCGGTTACGCTGTGGATGTGTGTCTCGAACGAGATGGCTTGACCGCTTTGCTCAGAGCTTGGACAACCGGACAAACTGGATTATGGGAGTCAAACGTGCTGCTTCGGGTGACTAGCCTGGACTTACAAAACACGCACGCACTGTTCAGTACATGTTCCGGTTCGGTTAAGGTACGTGAGCAGGTCGAGTTTACTACTGTTTGGAAGTTTTTCATGTACGTCGATTTATAAGGCTGTTCTCATACTGTTTCTTCGGAATTACACATCTCCATTTCTGTTATTTTTTCATGTGTTTGGACCGCTTTCACGAACCTTAGGTAACTTGGCGGACGTCTGGTGTCTGTAAATAAACGACTGTTCTAACCGGTGCTTGTGCAAACTGCTAGACTGGCTAACATGTTTGGTGCCATTCCTGTTTAGTACCGTACCGGTTGATTATTCATCGTCTTAGGAAAGAATTCCTTCTGTTTACTTATTCATATGCTTACAAGTCACCTAGATATGCGCATGTTTTGTGCCTTCGGTCACACCCATTCGCTACATTTTCAATTAGCTGGATTACGTGAACTGTACGCCTAATACTTCTGTATAGCATTTTAACATTCCTGTTTTTCTGGTGCTGCCTCCGTTGTTCCTGGTTGTTTCCAAACTGAACACTGTTAGCTGCGAGAACATTGCCGTCCGCAAACCCTTTTGGGCTCAACTTTCAGTCTGTGAGAAAAAGTGTAACAACTAGGGAAGGTAAATCGTATACCATCATGCAACCTCACTTACCGCGACCCCGTTTTATAGTGGATAACGTCTTGGACTACCATTTCAACATTTGTTCGCAAGTTTCAAGTTCGATTCTGTGACGTTTGCTGACGAGGTCGAAACAGTTGTCCACTACTTTGCTTGGTCAGCTGTCTGCAGGCATCTTCGAAAAGTTCAAGTAGCGGTAAACGAATTTAGAGAGTTCATGTTGCCCTCTGAACTGGAAGTACCTGTGCTTTTCGGTATTTCTTTAGACTCCTCTGATTGACAACCCTAAACATCTCTATTGTTTTATGAAGCGATCCGCGATTGAGTTGAAAATGTAATATTGGACTTGTTTACACCTGTGGAACGTTGGACAAACCACTTCCAATTGTAGTTCGATTGACCATCTGCCCAACTGTTTGCGGAGGATATAACCATCCATCGTTCTAGTCAATAACCCTTGACCTACCTTGAACTCATTTAGTGTTCGTTGGTGTTGTTGCGTTTGCTTTTCTGAATGATATGCCAATTTAGTAATTAGAGCTTACTGGATGAATACAGATTCAGTTTTATCTTGCTGAGACCCGGTGCACAACTATATGCCGTTGTTTTCATAAGAAGCACATGTACTGTTTTCTCTAGTTATCAGGGAGCGTGAAGAGATATTCTGGTTACTTCCGCTCCGTGACTTTTCTCCATTTTTGCCGTAACTATTTCGATCACCTTGTTTGACACTGGAATTTCCAATTCAGTATCGGATACGAACGTCGACCACCTCTGACATATTCCTCGTCATCGCCATGAATTGCTGGCTTTGATGATGGTGACAGTGATGTAACATGTGGAACTACTTGAACCTATTCATGGAATTGTTCTAAAATCAAGAAGATGCATGCGAGGTGGCCATGTTAAACAGACAGACTTTTGACGAAGTATAACTTATAAACTATTTCTCACTCATTCCGGATCACCGGTGTTGTCCGACTTGGTTGTCCGTAGTCGTTGCTCCCCAAATTCCCCGTGAGTAGTGTCCCAGAAATTGCATTGGGAGGTGTGGTTTCTGGTGGTGGTGATCTTCTAACAGACGACGTACGCACTGTTTGCTCTATGTCCATTCGCGGTTGGTTCAAACCGCTTCATATGGGTTGGTGGTATCAGTTCACTATCTTTTCCTCTTCAGAATGCATATACTAGTTGAAGATTGACAATGACTTATATGTGCGTTAACTCTTGATGATGACATCGAATTCAGTGAAAAAGGTCTGCGGTACGGGTCGATGGAAATGTGTATAAAACGAAAAACTGTCGTATTTCGACTGCCATAGTGGTGTGTTAACTTGCTCAATCTGAATCGTATGTGAGCGTTTCATTGAAGAGACCAGTATATTTTGCATCCTGTTTTGTTCCCTGGTCTGTTCGAACTGACGATATCCACGGATTATATCCTTAACGGAATTTTGCACAGTTCTCTCTGTAGCGCGGTCTACCGTCATGGTTACCGTTGACTCGGATACGTGCCTTATATGCTATCTCGTCATTTGGCGCTTTGTCTTTTTGGCATGACTCTTGATGAGGTGAGAGAGCAATATAACGACCAGGCGATTACGTGATATCTACGCATAAGATTACTGAAGGTGACGCTCGTCGCTGTCAATTCTTTACACCTCTCGGTTGTAAACCCAAAGATCTTCAGCATTCACGACTAGAGATGTTGTTTGATGGGACTCCAGATCGCGTTACTCAGCTGCTATTCTTTGGGGGATAGCTCATCTCGAATCCTTTGTTTCTCTTTTTCTCTGTTTGCTGCATGTCGGGTCTTACCATATTGCGCGTAAAACCTGCGAATCAATACTTCATGCTAACTACCTTTTTTGTTATGCTTACCTCCCCACTTTCAGATACAAATCGATCTTTCTCCGTGTCGTCCCTACTGTCAGTCGTACACATGGCCTTGTCCAGACTACCACGTGTTGCAAGTGGCTGTGTCTGAACGTGGTCTAGTCTGGGCTCTGGCTGTGACCAAACACGCTTTCGCTAAACGTGAAGAGTTTAACGGATCGATGGAAGAACTGGTGAGCTGTCTAGATGACCCATTTGGATTTAGCGTTCTTCGAGCATAATGTTTTAGCGTTTATCACCGTTAGGTACATTAGGGATCTCCTCATTAGGTTAGCTGTTACAAATGGTGGCCTGTGACCGGTTATTATCAATCATCATTGACAACGGTGCATTGGTGATTGACTCACTTGCTAACTTGTCCTGCAACCACGAAAAGAACAACGGGCCGAAACTTATCAATTATAGGGTTGGCAAACAACTGATTTAATTTTCAATGAAGTCTTTTGCCTAAGTAAGGCGGAAGCTAATATTCGGCTCTCCGAACTGCCAGCCATCAAATAGCAACTTTGCACACAACTGATAGTTGAGTAGACCACCTCTCTTTTCATGTGGTCCTCGGCTTTATCCTGAAGATGTTCGCTGGATTTTGATATTTCTGATGTGTTTCGGTTTTTAGTGAGTTATGCCATTCTTTTCTTTGAAAATTTTCTTGAACAATCCTCCCTTTACTACCGAAAAATTAGCGCTTATATACGCGCCAAATTCGCCTCTGTGCTCCACACTCGTGTTGAGACGCAAGCTGCGTTTCTGATTGATCGCGCCTTCAACGGCCGACGACTCATTCGCCCGCGCACACAAGAATGACGTTACCGCTCGTAAACGTGACAGTATAGTTTGTACTTCTACTGAGTCACGAGTTCTCTCTACCGCTGCTACAGCCTATAAAGCTTACTGTTGATCACACAGGTACAGGAATACAACGCTGGCGTCGTGTTAAACGAACCTGTCCGGTGGTTTTTATTTTGCTTCCTCCGGAACCCTATTGACGTGATGTTGTCATACGACCGACCGGAAGTTACCGGGCTCATTGGAGAACTACATTTACAAAGTACTTGGATTTGCTACCGATTGATGCTACTTACAGTGAAAGCCAGAAGTTAAAACTACTTCGTCATTTGCTGGGCAATGAAGGACAACATCACTTCGATGCAGTTTAGTTGCAGTTCTCTCTATACTCGACCGGGAATAGGGATGCAGAACGAACGGATTTACAGAAAGATTCGAGTTTTGCCAGTTGAAACATGACTCTCTGGAACCGTTGAAGCAGTTTGCATCCCGTCTGTTGGTGCACGTTAGCCAAGAACACATCTGCTCAGTACCTCTTTCTACTTTCACCGGGAAGCAACAGCACGGATTTCCAGAGCCCATCTCCCCTCACCGGATATTTTAACGGTAGCCAATTGTGCACACCGGCATACAACTATTGAGATAAAATTCGATTCCGCTCCTCCGACAACACAACCGCGCCTAATTCCTCTAGACAATACAGTATATACTTCTACTGGTTCACGTGTTCTCTCCACTGTTGTTACAACCTGTAAGGCTTACTGTTGATTGCACATGTATACGAGTACAACAGTGCTTGAACCCTTAGAATCAAAACTGTATGTTAAAATATAACTTGCAGTTGTTGACCTGACGGATAGCTATTGGTTCCGTTTGAACTACTCATGCACTGCGAGAAATGGATGCTACTTCATGCGCGTAACTCAGGCCAGGATGTCGATTGGTGCGATGTACTCGTCTATTTTCACAGTCATTAATCGTCTTACCTAACGTAGATCCAGATATTTCAGTGATCTCGGGACCGACTATCAATCACTTGGTCACAAGTTCGGATTCTGGCTCTCTTAGTTAAGTTTTCTAATTTGAACAAACTCATTTCTAATTTTGTAAATTGAATACCGTTAACTGCGTAAACCGTGGAATGCTAACTTCATTCGTTCCATGCTTAACACATTGTAGATCTCTTTCAGCCTTAGTTCGTCTTCACAGAATGTTCAGTAGATATTTTCCGATCGACTACATATGTTCATCAAATTATCTTAAGGACATCGCTACATTTTGTCACGTGTTCCGAACATTTGAACGAACGCGCATGATAATTTACAGCATTGAAATATATGCGTTGTCTTTGAATTTTCTGACGTAGCACTGTGGCCTAGTCGCCGAATTTCAGGTTCGTGACCTTACTTTTGATTCTTTGTTCGAACTCAGAGAGTTTGTTGTAGAAATTTTCTCATATCTGTTCTGCTGTCTGTGTGCCGCAGTCAGTGGCGTACCTGCATCCATACCACTTTTAGTTCTTCCGTCCAGTCTACTCTGTAAACTTTTTAGTGACGTTTTTTCTTGTGGGATATTCCACCTCACTGTTGCGATGAGCGATTTCTCGAGCCACAGTGCCTCGTGGTCAGGCTCGTGGCTGTTATGATAATGATGATGATGAGGATCCTGCAGCTGCTGGTGATACTGTCATCTAGTGGCGGGTGTTGTTCTCTTGGTTAGAAGCGCAGTGTTAGTCTACCATTGTTGACTGTCCTGATTCTATGTGTCAGGTGGTTCTCCGAGCTGATTGTTTAGTATACGGTCATTTCGTCATCAGGTCGGTTAGACAACATTGTAAGTGCACCTCACGTTTGTGAGACCCACCCAAGTGAACAACCCATCAGCATATGTATGTTGAATTGCAAATTTTCTCCACTGCGGTGCTATCTTTATCAGTTTGAGCACGACCTGTTTGCGGGACCAGTAAGAGGTTCTACCTGCAAGAGTCATTCATCTAGCAGATGGCTGAATGGTGTTACTGTCAGATCTCGATCACAGTGCCACTCTTCGGTTCCGGCCAAATGGCGATATCAAATGAAGCGGAGCCAGTAAGGCGGTAATCACTGAAGTTAACGCACTCTAATGTACACGTGGCCTCAACTTGTGTCGCTCTCATGCTTGCACACCAAATCATAAATTATAACGCGTGTGATCATGAGAACTGCAATGTGGCTAGCAAGGCCCGTTTTCTGTTTAGCCATCAGGCTAATTACAACATAATAAATATGAAAATACTAATCGTGGTAAGTGAAAAAGCAGTCAGTAGAGATTCTCGGCTGCGTGTTTCATAGCGTTTATCTAGTCGTTGTTCCAAATTGTGGGCTCAGTTGAATACAATGGACGATTTTCATCTGCTGATTTTCCTGCTCGTCTTGTTTACTATTTTCTTTTCAGCCTTGTTATTCTTAATTTATTGACCATGCAGCAAGTCGTTTAACAACATAATGTGAATTGGTTAGTTGAATGAAGTGCGGCCTCCGAAATTTACTATATGTAAACCAAATGAACAAGTATTTCGATGTTTAAAACACCGGGTCCTCTTTATCAGTTTACTCAGAACAGAAAAAGGATATGTCTCGAGAGGTTAACATTTCCATTTACTCTTGTCAGTTGCAACGCATACCCAGCAAGTCTCGTACAAACTGTATATAGCAACACCAGTTGAAAGAACCGGCCACATAGTTTGTACTTTTCGCGCGCTGCTAGTGCAGTCACTTACGTGACAAAGAGGTTGTTTTTGTCGACGCCTTCTGTGCACACAAATCTTAGCGTTGCTTCACTAATTGCTTTCGGTTTCCGATTATGTAAATATTTTGAACGATTTGACTTGACCGGTTGCTAAGACATGCTTGGCGATCGATGAAGCTAGTTTCTTTGGGCTTGTTACATTCAGCAATCGGTTATGTCTTAGGAATGTGCTTCTCCATACCTTGATGCTCTGTGTATGTGTAGACGTCATTGTAACTGCAGTTGAACTGGTATTTTACGTGAGAGACACACCGGCCAGTTGAGTGTGTATCACCGTTGGAGAGAGCCGACCTCCTAGTGAGCAGTTGGGCAGCTAGATAGATGTGTTGCAAAACTGATGTCAGTCTGTGGTTCATGTTGTTGGACAGATGGTCACCCCTTAATTAGGTTTGCAGAGAAGTATTCTTTTTCTTTGAACTGCAGCTTTCCACTTTTGGTTCTTTTTTCTTTCTTCGCATATTCAATAATTTTTCTGGATAATCATCATCCACCAGCATGTTCCTAACCAGCCGTCCTTCTTCTTTCTCCAATCGACTTGTAGTGCATATCATTCTGGCTCTGTGAAATAATCTTTTCAGCAATCTCCGTTTGTAAGCAATAAGTACGAAGCTGAAGAGTCACAAATATTACCCACTCCATGTTGGCCTACAATAAACCGAATATTGCAACATTCCAACCTAACACCTACTGGTAAGAATGTCTGAGAATGACAAACAATTGTTGGTCTCCACCTTATAAGATACAGATATGTTAACCTCTTGTGGCATGTCTTCTCTCTGTTCTAATCCAGTATTGTTTATTAACGGATACCACTATTGATCGTATAATTTTCCTAGGGTCCACACTGTCCATTTATTTCACACGTAATGGCCACAAGAAGTGACAAACTTGCCATAACATGGGAAAAAAAGAAATCGTGTGAGTGGAAAAAGAGGAGAAAGATGTAGGGGGAGGGAAGGGAACTTACACTGACATACATTGAGATTCGCAATACGAACGCCATTGACTTCCGTTATTCACCATTTCAGACAGCGTCTTCAGCCAAAGGTGTTCATTGCTCTTCGGAGCTCAGCTAGAAAGCAGCGAGTGCCCTACTGAAGCAAGCTTCAGTGTGAATGCCTTCATACTCTGAGACCATGCAACACACTGGTCACCAGACTGCCGTTTCCAGCCTAACTCGTCACTTACAAAGAGGGCATAATGTGACGAGCGGTGAGTTGGCATTCGTAATATGTGACAAAACCAACGAAACCCTGGTGTTTGACACACTATCCTTCTGGTTATGACTTCCGTTGCGAGCGCTAAATGTGGTAGGTCTCTGGGTGTGCACGAAAACGGGATTGGGGGGGGGTCACCAAGTTATTTGATAAAGTAGAGAACGATATAGATCGGTTTGGTGCAAGAAAGTAGTCATGGGAGAAAAGCTGCTCGCTGATACACCGGTCAGAAAGTTACGATAGGGTGATGGGACAAAATTCATAATTAATGGAGATCCGTAAGTTCGTGCTTATGGGGGAAAGATACTTCTCGGCTGCTGACGCCAACGAAGGAGGTTAGTTTGAGAGGTCTCACTTGGAACCTTTAGTTTAAAAGAAACCTCACTCACTTAGCAGCAAGACGAAACACGCAGTTCGCAGGCTGTTAGGGGTAAATGACCAGTGCGGCTAGTTTCACACGTCAATCGAGTTGAGTTCATCCATCTAGAATGCCTTACGCATTCTGCATGGGGTTGTGACAGAAGGAGGACAGTAGTTCGAGGATTCAACAAGGAAGGCGGACATTATGTAGTAGACCTCTTTAACCAAGAAGTCCGAGAGCGACAGTACTGTTGCGAAGTCTGCTTCCTTTTGCCAAATCGGTTCAAACGCTGTTCGAATGGGGTCAAACCATTGAAGGTACTGGAAACACTTTGCGTACCCGTTAAACCTAGTGTTCACTAAGTTGATTCGTACGCCTCTCTCTCGAGTTACCTATGAGTAGCGGTGATTGGAGATGTTCATACGGACAGCACGCCAGACGGATGACATGCCGTCCGGGAGCTCATGTGCTCCATATCTGTTCGCGAGAGCCTACGAGCACACAGACTGTAATGCATTCATCCTGTTACACTTATATTGTTGAATTTAGCACCTTCACTGAACAACTTCCTTTTATAGAAATTAGGTTTGTGTTTGTACCGCTGCAGCCGGCACCCTGAGGTCTGAAGTTCTGTCATCTCCTCTTCAAATCCCGATTGAACTGTATATGTACCCCTCACTTGGTGCTAACTGTCTTCTCGTACAACACGTCAGGAACTCTGGCTTCTCGTCTGACCCAGATGTCAGTGCTCATTACTGATATTCGAGTTGGCGTGTTAATTTCTACTTAATGATGCATGGAGTGCGTTCCGCTAGGCAATCGGCCTATACGGGCTTTTTATGTGAAAAACATCGGTACAGTGGAAGTTCTCTGTCGCATATTTGTGGTTAGCCTGTTTTCGATGGACTGCCCGGTCTGTTTACTGACACTGTTTGGGGAGGTTGTTTAGTGGTAATATGGGGACGCGAAATGTGATGTTATAGAGACCCCGCCTCATGACTGTTACTATGTCGGTATATCAGAAATGACGCTGATGACCAGGTGGCACTATTACCGAGGTTTGATCATACATTTGGATAGATAACATCGATTGACTGAATTTGGCCGGTGCGAAAAAGACACAGCTTGCGGTCTCAAAGTGGTACACTTTTGCAGTTGCATCAACTGAATTTCCACCAATCGCCCGGATTGAACGGAATGGTTTCTGACTATCCTTGCTACTTTCTTCTCGGCGTTGGTCTGTTCAAACGTCCAGCATCATTTGACTCAAATCACTGTTTGTCCATCGAACACGTCAAGCTGCCTGTCAATGACCCAGATTTGCGACTGACTGGAGTGGCGAGTCATGATTTGGTTTCAGTAAGCGCTGTAGAAGAGTACACATGGAAATTCATTGTTGAACGATTCAGCGTGATGACGTTTCGGTCCATGCTTGAGCAACCTTTTGCCCAGTTTGCATAAGACCTTTTGACTCACATTGTCGATGGTTTGGACTACAGTGGTTTATACTGCTGGATCAGAAAGTAAACAGGGTGATTTCCAACGTCCAGGCCGCATAGACCGTATGTGTGTGTACGCAAGCTCGTGGACAAAACAAATGTTCAGTGCCAATTGACATCAGTTAACTGGCTCAGATTTGGCGTGATAAAACGTACGAGTTTTGTTCCTAATTTGCTGCCTTTGCACGTACGTGTGTTCGCTTCTCGTTGTCAGTCACCTAGATTACCTTTACCTGGATGCCATTTGCTCGTCTGTTAGTTGTTTTCCGGCGTATATATGTGAGCGTTTCGCTTTAGTGAATATCAGGTTTTGTGTACCGCACATAGTTCTACAAAAATGTGAACAAGGCGTTCAGTACCAATTCGTTCGGGAACTGGCATTATTTTCTTTTAAGAACGGTTCAAACTCCCTTACTGGGCTTAATTTGTTGGCCAATGCGCTATCACTTTGAAACATCCTGTCATACCGGTTGAACCGAGTTGATGGCGTATGCTACTGCAATGAATTCTAAGTGATCAGAACATTGACACCACAATCCAGCAACACCGATTTACTTTTCCCAATTGACCACAAAACAGCTGGTCCTTGGACTAGCTCATCATTGTCCCTCATTGTCAGAACGTCTGCGTGACCGTTACATTGCTTACTGTCGGCGTTTTATTGACATACTGTACCATCTAACGTCTTGTAGTCAAATCATGATTCATCGATCCACACTCCATCATCCATTCGATCTCCCAATTTTGTCATTGACGGTCTGCTTGCCTATCTCGAGGGAAATGTACTGAGTCGTATGGAATGTGAACGGTGCTCTTCAGGTTTAGCCTCTTGCAAAAGTGAGTGCGATAAAAATATCCCCTTTGAATCTTGGTTCCTGAAATTAATGATTTGGGTATCCGAGTTGCAATATGAACTGAAGATCTTTTCCTCGGAAAAGTGATAGGAGCAACTGTTGCTGGACTCATTTTATGGCTTCTTGAAACAGTAACGAACTGAACGGTATTCTTCATAGTTCTCTTTTTAGTTTGGTCCTGAGCCCAAGTAAAACTGTGAGTGTAATGTTATCCTATTGACACAGAAGACCTGACTTCAAATTATCGTTACGTGGCTCTTTTCTAGACTTCGGCAGTTTGAGAGTATTGAAACCCGCTTACACTCTCACAGTTGTATGGCAACAGTTACCAGATGGTTAGCTTTTTACCACCCTATCTTTGAACTCGAATGACGTAGATCTCTTTCCTGTTCACTCCCATGGGTGCTCCTTCATCATTCTGTGGTAACTGCACAGTCATCACAAGCTGTAAGCTAGGGTCATTCGATGGTAAACGTTTTTGGGATGGTCAACAATACTTTAAAGTTCCAAGTAAGATCTTAATAAGGTTCCAATACTATTCCTTGGGTTGAGTTTATTCTGACAGTGGAATAAAATAGAATTCTTGCTCACCACCTCATACTCACATCGGTCGGAGTTCATGGGGACTAAACTTCTTATCCCCACCTAAATGAAACACTCCTCTAAGTGTAGCACTTTTGTCTTCCCCATTGGATGTTCCTTGTTATATCGAGTACTGTAGTACATTTTTGTGAAGGCTGCAACATTTCTATGAGAATCCCATAATCGCATGCGCATCGTCTAATGGAATCCGTAAGATGTGATTTTAATTGCTGTACGAGGATGTTAGTAGAAAGCATAGGTTCGTAAGTTGTTACTAGGACTAGAAGAAACTTTGCTTTTGAGTTCTTTTCTTTGTGTTAGTCTGTGAAAAATGATGTTGGACAGGTTATAGATGTTGAGAAAACGTGAATGAAGTTAAATAAACGTAAACTCAATGATGATGCTGGCTGCAATCATTTCAGCAACGAACACTGGAACACACTGAAACAACATTCGGTCAAAAGTGCACAGTTGATGGCCTGTGAAACTGAACCAGTATAACGGTTAGAGCAACCGTAGTGCCAGTTGTCTCTCACAGAGTTGAGTAATGCATTTCAGCGTGAACAGGTCGTAACTGTGGAGCAGTTCTTGCTACAAAGTAATCTTCCTGTTCCGTTACTCAGTTTCAGCGAGTGAATTCTTAATTGTTCATTCTTAGTTAGTGTGAGGAAATATGTTAGTAGATGGCTTGGGATGTGGAGTATTTTGCACGTAAGAATTCGGTCTCCCCTGAAATGTCTGTAAGTCACTGAGAATTGACCCAATTCCGTCCGTCTTTATGGGCGGAGGGTTTCCCTGAGTCCTGTAATTCTTCTAGCGGCCCGTCTCTGTGCATTTTCAACAATTTGTGGACAGACTCACTATGGTTCCTGGGTGCCGTTCGCATGCTGACACGAGAAGTTTTGTGTCGTGAAGATAATAATGAGTACAATTTTGATGACAAACTTGTATTGACATTGAACAGCAAGTTATTTTCTATCGACCACTGATTCGGACGGTTAACATCGTCTTGTAAAGTCACAACACATTCCGGGCACCTTAAAATTCGCCAGAGTTTTGTGTCATTGGCGTACAGCAATATCGCCAGTTTGGCTATACCTGGTAGTTCAAGAACGAAAAGACAGAATAACAAGATTCCTAAGATTGGTCCTCGGAGAACGCCGTTGTTACCTGGAAACCATTCTGACGGCTGTCCATTCACTTTCACCTTGAACCTACGTTCTGTCAGATAATCCGCTAGCCAGGTGAGTAAACGCTTACCAAGGGCGTGATTATTCAGTTTCCGTAGCAAGATGGAATAATCAACCATGTCAAGGGTTTGGCAAAAGTCGAGATAAACTACGTTTATGGTCAATCTTGCGTCTATAATCTGCATCCAAATATCACAAGCAATCAGCCGATTCGTGACCCATGAATATCACCCTACGAAAGCCATGTTTTTCCTTGTTGATGAATTGTAGGTCTTTAACCTTGGCCCAGAGTAAGTCATCCACTAGGACCTCCATTACTTTATAGACCACCGAAAGTGGCACTGTTGGTCAGTATTTCACTGTGTCGTATCTACATCCACCTTTGAGGATTGGTATGATTGTAAACTGTTTCCAAGCTTTCGGTCGACGGCCGGTTGATAAGGGACGATCAGAAAGTACTGTAAGCGGTTATGCTAATTCCGTGGTGCAGCTTATCAAAACTACTAGGGATATCAGGTCTGGACCTGGTGATCTGTAAGTTAGTAGGTTCTCTGATTTGGCTCTAACTTGTGAAACTGAGATTTGAGGTAGTCCAGTCAAGTTGCCGCTTATGCGCTCAAAAGTCGTTCGTGGTTTGTATCTGTACACACTTGCATACCGTTTACTCACTTTTGTCCGCTTCTACATCTGTACTGGTAAATCCATCAGCGGGTTGTAGTGACGAAATGTCAGTCTTACTCCTTGTGTGTGCTGCAACTTCGTTATAGAAAGCTTAAGATTCACCCTCAGCTATTCTGCAAGACCGCGTTGGTAGCAAAATTTGTCCTCTCTGACAGCAGCCGTGGTCCGATTACGCCACATGACACTCAACAAACGCAAGTTCAGTTTGTTCTAGTTGGTATTTGTTCCAGGCTAAACGTTTCAGTGAAATTAAACGTTTGGTTCTATTCCCTAGGCACCTCTGTTTCCTACTAGACTGAGGATGCCTTACTTACACATGGTTGTTAACGGTATTGAAGATTTCCTCAACGATGAGCTACCAGTGATCATCTAGATTGAGGGTAGTGATGGAGCTAGGCCATTCAACCTGGCTATAAGCTGTATCTTCATCCGTAAGAAATTTGCTTTGTGATGGACCTTTAGATCTGTATTTTGAAGAACATATTGTCTAGCTCCGCGTAGATAGCTGGCTTCACGATAAGTGGAGCTGTGATATTTATATTGCTGTCAATATCATTCTCGTTGTTAAGAAGCACAACGTTTAATGTTAAAGTGGAACGAGCCTGTTTGCAATTTTACTATGATTGCCTAGTACATTTATCGATATAAATGGCGAGCCATGTTTGAAGATGTCAGCCAGTTGTGGACCCATGAGTGACGGCTACCTATAAAGCGAGACTGTTTACTGGCCCTTTAACAAATGAGATAATCTGGACACTACGCGGACGTTCGTTTTCCCCACACTGGGCATTCGATTCACTGCTCACTATTGTCCGTCTCACATCTCATTCACCTTTTAATGTTAGTCAAGTATTATGCTTTGATTTTGCGTTGTGCTTTATGTTCCTCCGTGATAGTGTCTACTTACAGCTTCTTTACCTGGAACACATTCCGGACGACCCAATTTTTCCAAGACCCCTGCCAAGATCACCAGTCAGCTACGTGCATCCCATTGGCATCCGCTTCTTTTGCCAACGTTGCTGCAGCCGTCTGCGCAGCAGCTGATGACATATCTGTCTACCTCTTTGGATAGTCTTACCCAAGTTGTCAATTCTTCATTTCAACTGGCTTTCACTACTCAATTCTCAGCATCCGCCGAGAAGTTGAATGCATCGCGGAAACGGTTATCGAACACGACCGGTTGGATGTTTGTGCGATCTGTGACCCAAGATCACAGTCTGAACATAAAAACTCCGGACGGAGACTGTGATAGCGGTGTGTTATACGGCTGTGGGTACTTTTTGCCCAATTTGTGCCCGCCCTACAAACCGGATGACTTGCACTGGTACCAGGTACCTGCGTGTCTTTATGTTTTGTATATATTGTATCGCTCTGGTTTACTATTATCTTGTGTTTGTGTACAGCGATTGGTGACTATTTCGTGATGCGGTCTTTGTTTTGTCGTAATCGACTGGCCACCGGATAAGAGCGTATTTAGTCACACATGTAGGCGGTTGCTTGAACTGTCCTCCTGAACAACGCGTTCGATCTGTCTATCGGCCGTCTACACAGCTTCACAATTACTCAGCGGTTCTTGTTTAACCTATGTGTATGTGCACACAGGCTTAGAGTAGCTGCTAGTGGTTTCATTGATGGTTAGGCGCAACGCAGAAGCCTTTCTTTGGTTAGGCATACGTCTTAAGCCAGCGAAACTGAGAAAAAAAAAACATAATCACTTCATTACCTCATTGTCCACGGTAACCTGCTGGTCGCCGTCCTATCGTTTTGTAGCGTTAGTGGATGTGTGATAATAACGTTAAAAAAGCGTACATTGGGTGGCACAGGTTGAACGGGTGCAATTTTTACAAGAATGTACAGACTTTGGTGATTTTGTAATGTACTGAGAGTCTTAACTAATCGTCCAACACGTTGAATGCCCTCTGTCGATGCTGTATTTAGCACGCGTAAGTTGTGGGCTTGATAACTTTTAATTCCACATATTAAACGTTACTCAGAAAAGATTGTGCCTGAGTTATTGGTTGCGCTAATTCAGCCATATCTAGTGTGTAGTCGATAGCGCGGTCCTCGACACGGTTGCTTTATGAGATGATGAGTCGGAGTTCAAATTCTGATCTTCACATGATTGTGTGCTGCCGCGGGGGTTTAACGGGAAAAAAACTGGAGTCTGGTGTGTGTTATTCTAAAAAGGGACTAACGGGAAATTCTTTCGGAATGCAAAAGCTGTGGTCGATTGTGTGGTTTTCGATTCATATCAACCGAGTCACCGGCTATTCGCCAGTCAACAGTACACTCATCAAGCTTTGTGGCTTCTGTGGTTTTAACTTGTGTGGGAAGTTCAGGGCATGGGTTTGTGTACATCGCGCCAATCTCCTAGACTTGGGATTTGATGACTCACATTCTTGAGCTAAACATGTTGAAGGACTTGACAACTAATCGGCTTCGTTAATGCAAATGTTTGTGAAGCAATGATCTGAGACGATGAAGGGCACAAGGACACAGATGTTATTCTTGCTTGAAGCTCGTTCGGTGAGTTGTCGGTTGGAAAAACTAACATATTGTGACGAAAAGGCGTCCAATAAAGTACAATCTTTATTGTCCAACACGCTAGTTACCATGCTACTCGAGCGCTTGGTTTTATGAGTCAGACATCCAGTCCACAACACCCCGATAGAAGGCGCCGATCACACACATGAACCGGACAGGAGTGCACACGACGTGTGAGCGGAAACATGGGGGAGTTGTGGACTGGAAGCCTGACTCCTTAAATCAAGCGCGCGCGTAGCACGGTAACAAGCGTGTTGGACAATAAAGATTGTGCTTTATTGGACGCATTTTCGCTACAATATGTGTTTAAGCTCACAGTAAGCACACGTGTTTTCTGTACTATCGTGAAATATGACATGGACACAGGTCGTTTGGACGATAACAGCATCTAGACAGCGGGATGCTCACCGATCATTTTTAATATGATGTGTCATCTATTCTTATTGGTTGACGGCTAACCATTCATTCTCACTGTTGATGTGTTCGATCGTATTCTTGCACTGTGGTGGTTGACGCACAAACATCATTGTGTGCTCTCGTATAGCATCATATTCAAGTCAACGACGGCTGGATAAACAGCCCAGAAATCACTTTTTCATGCCTTCCTATACCGGCTGTGTCAGTGATTTTCCACGTTTCCGATTCATTCCTAGGACAGTAGTATATTTTTCAATATCACCAAGATGCACGATGCAGTGTTATGACTGACTAAATTATACTGCAATCGCGATTCTTTCAGAAATGTTTGTGTATTGTGTACACTTGTTAAGATAATTTGCAATATGTAAATGTTCAGTGCTTTTGTAGGCGTCCCCTTGTAACTTCTGTGTTCCTGATGATTTATACCGAGCTGAAACACTTACACACTGAGCATGTCACCTTTTTTTAGTGATGAGACGTTTGCAACCTAAATGCCAAGTTTGGCGAACATTCCAATACCTAAAACTACCCCAATTGATGTCAAATATTCTCGATTGTATTTATAAACCGCATATGACTTTTAAAGTGTCTCATCACAACTTTTTCAAGTAGCACTGCACTTCACATGTTGCACCTGTTTTTGGTCTACTCAGCCTATAAAAACACGTCTTTCAACTGTTTTTTTTGTGTGTGGGCCGATTATCGTATCCGTTAGAAGAAAGAAGACCCAGACTTTCTGTATACATTACGGTAGAAAATTGGGTAGCTGCATATTATTACTCGTTTCACCAATCACATTATTGTCTTATTATCCAGCCGTAATGATAAATTTTTTGCGTCATCTGTTTTTCGTGAAACATCTCTCATCGTTTCCTCTAATCTCATGTGTGGAAATTTTACATAAATGATTCCTACCTGTCACTTCACAGATGTGAAGGTGATACGTTCTCAATCAAATGTAATGAATGGTGATCAGTACTACTGAAAAGGAAAAACATCCAAATACTTTTGACAGTTTGCATTGCTGGGTCACAACATGCTGGTTTTCACTGAACTCCTCCAAGTGCACAGTGACACACAATGATCACTTTCTCGCGCTGCGCATTTTTGGGGGACGTTATTACCATCCGCGTATGATACGGGGAGTGATCATTTCAGGAGCTGTAATTACGCGCTGACGGTAAGGAAAACTGACGTAGTACTTAGGATGCCAACTCGGTTGTTTGGATTCTTTCGGTTAGAAAGCCTTCCTATCTGATTGCGAGACTACATGCTTGGGTAACAAAGCGTGTTTTGTGGCTTCGTTCGTCTTGTCGTTTAAACTAGGACAGCCATATATGTATCGTCTATATATCAGGGACGACCTTGTTTAGACCTGTAGAATGTAACACCTAAAGTCACCCTGTCTGATGCACATTCTTAGGCTTAACGTGAATCGCTGTCCTGTAAAAGGTTATCGCATGATGAACAGCAGGGATTCCGAAAGCGCTTTTCAGATCTAATTAACCTACTTAAAACCAAGGAACGCTGGACCGAAGCCGCCTCTTGTGGTAAGCCAAGAGATTTTGTATTTCTAGATTTCCCAAAACCTTTAATAGAGCCCACTAAACAACTCTATGGAACCCGTGGCTCACCGATTATCTGAAAGGTCAATATTTTACTATAATGGTCATTGACTTACTCTCTGCCTGACGTACCACAGCTGGCGGTGGATCCCGAAGTTTAATTCTAGGAAAGCTCTTGTTCCTTGAACTGCCACAGCTGGTAGGTTACTCAGCACTGTTGTATACTGAGGGCAATAAAATGTGGCGGATGATGATTAGTACTATCGAGAGGAAAAGGCTTAACAGTGATCATATTGGTTCGCGTCCCTGGTCCACAACATACCGGTTTCCATTTAACTATTTTAAATTTAAATTGATGTGGACTAGTCGCTCGTCGATCGGGTTTTTTTTAAAGGGAGGGTCAGCTATCAACTTCCACGAGCGAGACCTGGGAATAGTTGCTTCAGACGATCTCGATCTTGCTTCTACTTATACGTTAATTACGAAAAAGTCTGACTTGACTCTTGAGACATTAACCCGGTTGTTTGGAACTCACCAATTAAAATGCTCTCTTTTGGTCTTCAACTCACTGGTACACCATTATCATTAATTGAATATTCAAGCTTGCTAACCATTCCTTATGAATTGGTGGATTCTCTGTAGTTAGAGGAGTGCAGTATAGAGTAGAAAAACGTGTTTTTGTCGTTACATTCACCTTTTTGTTCAGAAACACTGTTTAAACCGGGTCAACGGTTCATGTACAATGGACATGTCAGAAGCGATCTTATTCTGCCCCTAGATCATACCAACAGCCTCTTCCTCCGAGACGTATTCTTACGGTTAGTCCGAATCTTCGTCTCGCAGAAGTTTCAACCTCGCATGAACTGTAAACAACATTGTTTCAGTGTTGGGGGCCATCAGTTGGTGATTTCGTCTAAATACGTGGTCCATGCATTCTTGTTGATAGTTCGAGATTCCAGTCATGGTCGCTGCCTGGATAAGTTCGAAGTATTGTAAGGCCCTTTATGCTAGTGCCAGTAGATCACTATCCATCGAAATGCGCTTGTTTCATACTTAGTTGGCATGTGTTGAACTGTCACTTCGGTTTACTGTAAGTCATACTGCTATGATTTTCGGCACTTCTATTACGATAAACTTCAAGACAAAGTGACGTACGCATGCATTCGAGATCTCATCATCAGGTTAAGCCGTTACGAAACTCAAAAGGAGCCGGCTTAAACATCTATGGGAATGCGATAGTTCTGATAATTTGTGAGCGATGCTCAGTTTATATGAAACCAAAATTTCATAGTACTCACCAGTATTACGTAAGGATTCATTGCTTAGTCTGGTACTTTAAGCTTTAGATTTTAATTGGATGGACCACAGTCAGCCTATGCCATTTGTGATTGGTCAGTAGGGACCACGTCAAATCGATCGATAGGAAGGTAAGGTCGCAAGTGAACTTTTGTTCGCACAATTTTGTGTTACGTAATCGTTTCGACTGTTGCCAGATGGCGTTGTCGAACTGAATTTGGCCAGTTGGCCGACGTTTTGTAGACAGCCGTTAATGACTCCTTTCGGGTTAATTGTGTGGTCTACCAGATTGTTTTTAACGAGCATTTCATGTTCTCCTGCTCTGTACAAAAGTGCGCATAGGCCGTTGTGTTACAACGTTTCTATTCCGACCCTAACGTACTTGAAACCTATCGGAACGCTAATTCTGTCACCTCAGACCACGGGGTCTTGATCATTAGGTCTTAGGAAAATTTATATGAACTACTTTCTGTAGATGTTGGATTTCTTTTTCTCATTGACAAATCGGTTCTCCGGCGTAGATGTTCTTGATGAGACCTGGTTAATTACTGTTGGGTGGTAAGAGATTTTGGTTTTATATAAAGTGTACATCGGCCGATTGATTGCAGCTATTGCATTCCCATAGACTTTCCAATAAGCCTCTTTTGAAAACTCCACCTGTTTAAGTTGAAGCGGCTGTTCACAACTTGGTTGGTAGTCAGCGGGGTCAACTGTGCTGCTGTCAATCTCTTCTATGGGCTTTCTTGTTTTGTGTTCAGTCAAGACGGCCTTCTTTTTGCTCAATAACTCAATGTCCACCATTTTTCTCTTTTTACACTTGGACGGTAGTACCACTTGCATAATTTCTTACATATTTGTTTACTCTACTCACCGCTTTTCAATCCACCGTTCTATACGGTGATATCTCAACTATTGTAAAATGCTATCGTATGCTCTTCATTTCTCATGATCACATTAGTAATTCCCCGATCCGCTTCGTCGACCAGAAAGCACTGGACAGGATTCATGTGGGTGCACAGGTTTCATCCACAACCTAATAACGACGGTGCAAAATAGCACTCATGACTACCTGTCACAGGAATGATGCCTCTGATCTCTAGCTTAAGGTTTATATTCACTTTTGCATGTTGTCTCCTGCTCTCCGAATGTACAGCAGCCTCCATGCTCGTGTGTGCGTTTTTTGAGAGCGCACTTGAAAAGCTGACCGAAAATGCGCCTGCGACGAAATCATGAAACTACACAATAGTTTGCGAATAATTTTGTTACTGCAAGTCGCAGACTTCCCATTTCCTGTCTCTAGCTGACCAAGATTGTCATACGTCGTAATGGTGAAATGTTATTTATCATCCGTGTTTTCTTATTGGGTTAATAAGAGTAGTCGTGAACTTGATCGCGATCACTTCTGCCTGTAAAAGTCTGTAGAACTTACCTCTTCGTTGTGCTTTGAAATCTCGATGCATCCCTTTGGCGTGCTGTTCACAAGGGAATTGAAGAAGATTGGAAATAGATTATTCCATTTTCGTTTCTAGCGATACTCAACTTTGCCAGAGGGTCATAGACCGCATGATCTTTGCGTACGTATGGAGCGAATATCTTCCAACGATTGCCGAATGGCTCTAGGTAAGGGTTACGAACAATCGAGTCCAACCGGTGCATTGTGCAAAGAGGCAGCCATATTTGTGTGACGTGGTGTGCATGTATTGGAACGTTTTGTTGGTCCGTTTCGTTCCCCCATTACTGGGGAGTGGTAAACAATTGCAGAAATTCATCCATCATGCTAGTCTATTAATTGACGTCTCACTCATCGTAGAGTTGTCCGTTCGTCCACTCATTCTTAACGCGACTTCAAAGCTAGTAATCTTCAGTGCGTAAATTTCCACACACTTTAAACAGCACAGAAAATTGACCTTTTCGCTTTCTAATAATCTAGCCGGTGAAATTCTCTTACTGTTTTTAGCATGGTTCTCATGGAGCCGTCCAGCACATGTGTTATTTTAAACTTCGAAAATCTTCTCATTACCTTTGGCCTTTTTTAAAGACCTTTGAGCTAGGCTGTTCGTTTTTTCCCCCTATAGCGATGATTCTTTCGGGGAAGGACTGATAGCACACTGCCAACTCTTAGTGATCTCCTATATGTCTATGCATATTTGTGTAGGAACTGATTTTTTTCTGTGATATCGACACATCGAATGACGGCATTAAGAATACCCTGCTTTCACTGGCCACCTCTTTTTGGGACTACCCTGTCTGCCCAGCAGCCATTGGGTTATTGCTCCATCCAGGCGGCATTCATTTACGAGCATACATACGTTTATGTCACGTGATCGTCCTTTCAACGTACAGTTGCTTAGTGCCTACAGATATTTGACTTGCGGGATGGCCTTATGATTTTGTCTGGGTCGTTTTTCTGTTATTTCTTCAATTAACTCAGTAGACATAGACAGGTCTCCTATGGCCTTTCACCATTATGGTCTGGAATGCCCCTGGACACAACGATAGACATCGATGTGCAGAAACGAAATTATAAAATATTGGTAATCTTGTGGTTTTGTCTCGTTGTGAATTTCATATATCGTGAACGAGAAGCTGGGAAATGTTGATGTGTCCGTTTTATTGCACAGAGCTGTATGTAGATTTTTAACGCATCAATACGAGCCATCATTCGACCTGTCCAATTGTCTACCGTATAACTTTCTGTTTCTAAATGGGTATGGATGCTAGGTCCAGGTGGACGAACCTCGGGGTAGTTTGAGTTAGAATCATGCTATGGTCACTGTAATGCACCATTTTGTATGTTGCATAGAAGTTTGTTAGGCTTACTTGGTGTTTTCATCACCATGGTGGGTCAATCTGCACTCGGCCTAAAAGAAATCCACTTGGTTTACTGAAGCTGGTTCACACACAAACACACAAGAACAAGATACATTCTTATAACTGTCAAGGGATGCATCTTGCGGGATTGTCCCGACTGCTTCAATCAACGATGCGTAACTCAATGAGTTCAGTCGAATAGCCACCGTCTACTATAGTCCGGTTTGGTATCTTCATACCACACACAGTGATGGACATGTTGACAACAGTCGAACTAGGTTCATGCACAGGTTCGTCTAGGTAGGTGATGCTGACATCTAAACTGCAACCTGGAAGAATCACTCAACATATTAGTCATCCTCAAGTGGGTCTAGACGAAACCCATCTATTTACTTAGTAACAAACGCTATTCTCCATCATTTTAAGACTAATTTACTGATGTTCAGTACACTGTTCGATACTGATTGTCTTTGTACTTGTCCCTCGTATGAAGTGCATTTTCTTTACCATACTTTTTTTTTATCCAACCATTTTGCAGGTACCGGTTAGTGGTTTCGGAGGGTCTCGTTACACAGATATCAGTTTACAAAGTTTGTTCAAACGAATCGGAAGAACAGTACCAGGTCCGTTGCATTTGTATCACATACTTGTCTTCTATCACTTTTGGTCGTAATGTTATCCGTGTGTTCTATGTCTCTTTTATTTTCAGTTTTCGAAAAACCCTCTCACATTACACCTCTGTTGAGAGTACCGACCCATTTGGTCACCAAGGTGCCACCGGATGCTGATGCTCTATCTACACATGCTTCTATGGAAGAAACACCTGTTACTCGCTGTTCCAAACCAATGTGGTTAGTGTTACAGCGCCCGTCGAACGGTTCTACTTTGCTTGCTCGATTGCGTTCGGCCCTTCCCGCATATCATTGGTCCCATCATCGTGTCCACGTGCAAACCGCTCCACGTGGCTCTCCATTACTCACCGACGTTGTTCACTGTCAGCATATTTGGCGATTTCCGCTCTTAGTTGATGGCTTACCAACGAGCGGAAGTTGTTCGGTTTGGACTGTGAATGGCATATCGAATGAGGTATCTATCTATAGTGTACCACACTCTTCATCAGACTGTACCTATGTGTTTATATAAATGCGGTTACCGAAATGCTGCATTCAGCATTAACCGACCGTTTATAAGAGCCATTATACGGATAACACTCATCGCATTCCTCAGACTCACCGAAGGTCTTTTTGATGTACCCATGGATGTCCAAGTTGGAAAGTACAAGCTGACCACATTTTCTTTATGATGGTTCGGATTGTACGTGAACAACATGGACACACAAGCTGATGCGGGCAAGGTCGCTGAAATGTACTTAGCCGTTTCATCAGAGTGCACCTGTTAGCCAATAGTAAAACTCGTAGCTACCTCATTATCAATAGTGTCGATTGCATTAGTATTATTGATCAGCAGTTTGGTATTTGATTGATATAAATTGGGAAACACTCACATTTGCTGACAGCTCTCGCACTCAGATCAACTTGGCAGTTAGTCCTTTTTGAAGTGAGGCTCTAGCCGTAAGTTTTGTTCTCTTTGGAGCTCGATAGTAATACATATAATTGCCACAACGGAGATTTCACTTCTGCCCCACACTGTCCTACTGACCTCATACTAGGTACGGCCGAATTATCCTGTCTAAACGCTCGGCCATATTCACGTGTATGTAATACTCAGGTTGCCCGATCATCCCTCAAGGAGTCACAGTAAGTCTCACAAGTATACATTACTGACGGGTTCTGACAAGAGCGATGCGCATGTCTAGTACTTCGTTTCAAAAGGGCTAACTAAAAAATCTATTCGTGTGCGATAGCCGCGATCAAATGTATGTGTTATTCAATTTATACTAACCAAATATCCGACTACTTGTCAGTAATCGATGCGTTGCTGATTTAATGAATTCTGTGATTTCAACTTGACTGGGAACTCTTGATCTTGGCATTCTCGTTTAGGGTTAACCGGACACTTTCTATATCGTCTGTCAAGGTGGACAACCTGTGTATTACTTGTGAGCGAATATGATTATTCGATCGCATCTCATGTGGGATAGAAGGCTCACCATCACACGTTTGCCCTAAAGTAACGTGGACGTTCACTACCCGATCATGAGCAAATAATACATGTAACTTGGCAAATTAATCATGCTAGCCGTTAATAGACGTACGTTGTTCCGATAGTCGTCTTGGATTATTGCATATGCAAAATAATGAACCTTGTCAGTACAATGATAACCGATGAGATGTTTGTGACGTAATGCATAAAAAATTGCATGGAAATATTAACCCATATTTCGTGTGCGTGCCGATAGGCGTGTTTTTGTTCAAAATTACGACAGGTGGGTTGTCGCGGTCCGCTTTCTTTTAACACATCGATCACAGATTTTGGACTTGACTCACGCTACGTCAGTTGACCTCATGTGACCAACTTTTGATAACACAAATGATCAGTAACAATCTTGCATGCATATATGCTTACCTGTGCTGTCATGTTAATTCCATGTGGTTTGATAATGTTGCTTTGCAGTAGACGTCGTTATACAGAGTATTTTTGCTCCACAATAGCAACTCATCGTTTTTCATTTCATGCACGCTTTTCTGAGCCCCCGGTTTACGGACATTATATTAAAGATGAAATACTGGATGAATGAATTGCAGTAGCCACTACCTACGTAGGAACCGTAGGTTATGTCCATCCGCCACTGATAATGATAATGATGGCACACAACGGTATTTCTATTCTACAGATATGGTCTTTTTACTTCCCTACTTAATGTTGAGAGGATTCTATTTTTTTGCAGTAGAAACCTAAACATCCATCCGGCCTTACAACATAACTGTTTCAGTGTTATACTTGCATTTTCTCTGAATTTCATATTCTCATCGCTATTTCTGGTTATATCACGTCTCATGAATTGATTACTTTGCTTTCTTCTTATTATTTAGAAAGCTTCACGCATACACACCTGTTTTAATGAAGTCATCATTGTGTGGTATATGCGTAACTACCCCCTGTTTGCAGCTGTTTTGTCACTTCGGAACTACCTACTCTCGTTCGTTGGCTTTGCCAGTTTCCCGTTTGGAGCCTACCGTCGAGCGAGAAGAGGTGACTGCGGTCTGCGTAGTGCGTGCCAAGAGACCGGGGCTGTTTCACCTGGTTATCGGCACGCGCTCCGGTCAGTTGTGGTCGCGTATCGGCTTGTCTGAACTCTCACCGGTTGGGAGCACATGGGCTAATGAACAATGTCCAAGTTAGTCTCTCCCCCATCCCCCTAATGTTTTCAGGGATGCTCAGTCGGGCGATACACCCGCTGTCTGTTACTTTGAGGACGTACACTAAACGTTTGTCCGTTTGTATGGTAAAACCATTCTGAATAAGTCGGTTTCTAAAATGGAATTATAAACAGGTAACCGAGGAAATGATGAAAGATAATCATGATTACAACATACAGATACTTCAGATCACCATGGTAACTTCAGGCTGAAGCAGTGGTTCAACTTTAGTCTGTCCCATCGACAACAATACTTTGGAACCTGGCCGTGCTCTATCGTCTAGTCAACATTACAGTTACGGGACCTCTTTATTGCTATTTTGGACTTGGCCTAGTTATCATGCCTTTGCTCTATTCGTACCATATCATCAAGAAGCAAGCTGACGGGTATTTAAACAGGAGAATTTTAGCGTTCCTATAGGCGCAGCTGGTTAATTCTAATCAGGCACTCATGAGCCTGACCAAGAAGTGTTGTGGCCCGAGCCACCTCCCTTGTCGACAGTGACGTGAAGTATCCCAGAATTGGACGTTATTAGAAGAAGGGATAAGGATTGAGTAGGATATTGATTAAAACTGAAAATGTAATGGATGCAGGCACATTATTGCCGTTTTTGATGGTATTTTTAACCAGCAATTTGAATGATCACGAGGACCCCAACTGATCAGGCGACACCTATCCACCTTGTTTGGTAGAATGGCCAGGGGCTTCATATTTTATTAACACGTCTCTGCTTGATCACCAACTGGTTTTGCCTAATTCGTGATGATCTAAATAATTAATGCCCAATACGGAAAACTCTCAGCTGATACGTGGAATTCTTGACCCAAGCACCACAGACTGCACCTCTTACGAACTTGACTGTTTGTTCGCATTGTCCCGAAATACGCGTTGTCCATTTATCTCGTTGCTCACGCGATCATCCCACTTAATGTGGACTGATTGACGGCGACTGCAAGTCTGTTGAAGTCTTCGTAGCGAACAAGTCACGTTTTCGAACCGCAGAGCAAAAGAGAATGCACACAAGCATGGTACATCCTTCCTGACATTTTTTTCAACGCCGCGGACGACTCAAGTTCACCAAGACAGCGCGTGTCTTTGCTATCCCTGCTGATTTCTGGACAACAGTACTGCAAGCTGACGGGGCTTACTGTGAAATGGCTGACAGTTTCAAGCGGACGGTCTGTATTGAAGAAGGTAGTGAGGGAAATTCTTACGTTCTAAAGCATCACGTTACATTCTGAAGGCGCGAAGCGCATTCTCTGCAGACTGGCCCGATTATTCACTTCGTCTACAAGTCCTCGACAAAAGAGCCAAGCGAAACAGTGCCATCCACATTATCTCTATCGGTCGGTTTCTTCCCAGAAAGAGAGCTAAACATCAAGCCCATGAAATCTTTCTAGGTGATCTTTTGGATGGATAAACCAGACACCTACTAGTGAATACCACTCGAAGCGTTAACATCCTATCTAACCGTCTGTAAGCTTACACTCTGCTTACATAATGAGTGTGCAGCTATCTTAACTGATTCACTTAGTCCTTTAGAACTTATTTTCAAAATGTTCGGTTCTGGAAATTGTTATGTACAACTGAATCGATTTCCTCTTTTAGGTCTAGAAAGATCATGGCTGTCGGTGGCACACAGGAGTGTTGATGTTCTGAGACCCATCGCAAACCCGTCGCTGTAGTCAGTACACTCTCGATCAGTTCGAAATCCCATCCATTTCTCAGGTAGCTAGCTTTTCCTTTAATTAGTCACCTGGCGCAGAATAAGACCATTGTGTAACCCTGATGCAACGGAAACCAGACGTATGCCTCCGTGATTGTTACAGAAACTTCAGGACTCCTCTTCAAAAACAGGAGTTACTATTGGTAAGCACCAGTCACGAGGTAGTCTTTTCCTTTTCCAGTCATGAGATGTTTTGTCAGTTTCTCTATCGACTTCTCAATACCATTGAATAGAGAGTGGAGATCTGCTCCAAAAGACTTGTACTTTAACAACATGGACTCCAGGGCCACTTCAGCGTTGCGATGAGGGACCGTCTGGAGCGCATTAATTGACCATTCGGGTCCCCTCGTCTATCCGTTATGGTTTGAGTCAGGTGAACTGTTTTTCAGAGTCTTCAATCCACCTGTCAAACCGGCGGAACTTGGTGGTGATAAAGAAACCATCGTTTTTAAATAGGGTCTCGTTTACGTCGACTAAATGGTTGACACAACCGTAAGTAAGGGAAAATGACCTTTCACTATTCTCAGGTGAAGGGCTTACCCCATTTCTTTCGATGGTTCCATGAAGTAGTCTTCCCGTTGTATGCGCAAATTTTTAGTTAGCTTGTATTTAAGTCCTCATTAGTTACCGACGTATTCGGAGCTAAATGTAATCGAACGGCTCTTGTTCACGTGGTTCATCGACTGACCAAACATCCACTTCTGCTGCAGTTGCACAGCTCCTTTGGAACACACCTCTTTACAGCAAGTTTTCATAGCTGCTGCGCTTTCTTCCTGTTTTCTAGGTTCTCTCATTTGATTCAAACTGGGTAACTTATTCGTCAGTGCATCCCTGGTAAGCATTCTTTACACTCTCCTCCCTCGAGTGTCAGTCACTTGTCTCGCATTCACAAGTGTCTGGCCTGTGGTCAAGTGAAAAAACAAAACGGTCATGCTCAAAAACGTGGTTCGAGTCCAGGCAGTTACTCCAAAACGGAGTGAAGCTATCTATATCTGACTGTTATGTGAACAGCTTGTGTATTTGGCTTAGGTTTACACGACGGTTTCCATGTAACACAATGCTTCTTGTGCTAAAGTTCGGTACTCAGAATATACACATCTGGAGATGCGCACCTTCGCAACAGTCTTTCACCATTGCCATTACCTTTTGGGCTACGTTTCTAAGTCGAAACTGTTTGTTTGTTTGCTTTCTTTCTGTTTGCCATTCTTTTACTCCATGCCTTTTTACCACCGTGCAATACTGTGTCAAATTTACTTAAACATTGCAAACTTTCTCTGGTCTGTAAACTTCTAACGATTCCACTGGTCGAAAGTTTTGGGCATAATTTAAAAGCTTAATGTAATATTTAATACGTACCCCCGCACGCAGCAGTAACCGGAATCAGATACTATTGTCCTGTCCACCATGCCCTCGGGCTAGGCTAACCTCTCACTAACAGCTGAATTAGACTTTTTGGTTATTAGCTCCGCGTAGGGTCCCCAGGTAAATACCAGTTCTGATTGTCTCGCTGGTCAGACCTTTGTGCCGGTTGCTCTTCTATAAGAGCTTCTTCTGCGGCATAAACTACCAGGATACATCAGGAGTTATCGTCCTTTCGACAATGACATTATTCATCTTTTATCACTTCCTAGTTCTATTGTAATTCCTAACTTTTCTGTCCTTTCTGTACATTAATATGGTGATTATTTTCCAAAGCCAACCTGATTATTTCATGGTCTTCAATGTCCATCTCCAGATACCCTTGCGACCCGAACACTTTCCCCTCAGGGCCGCCGAGGCGACGAAGCTAAATTTCATGGTCAAGCTGGATTGAGAATTGGACTGATTTTCAAAACAGCAATGTTTGCTCGATTGGATCCAACTGAGCGCTCGCTTGTGTGCTGTCAGATTCAACACATCGGGGAAAGTATGTCAGCTCAAATGGGAAAAGCTTTGTGTAGTCATCATATCGGTCTACGCGCCGACGGATTGTTGGACGAATGCTACCAAGGACATTTTCTACGGTTCTTTCGTCGACCTATTGAGGTGTACTAAACACTGACGTAATCGTGCTAGCCGTGGTTTTAAATGCACAGTTTGGCCGTTTTTTTCAAGAGCCTGACCGGAGGGTCCTGTGGTTCGGACCATCGCTCACCTCAAAAGTATATTGCAGAAGAAGGAAACCATTGAACAGGTTAAAAATAATAATAACGTAAGACTAATCGAAGGAACTAGAAGTGATAGGAATACGGATACATCATTGACTGCAACATACAGCCACCTTGGATAGCGTTTCTAACCAGCGAATTGAGTGATCACGAGGATCCCAGCCAGGCAGAGGAAGCCTACCCACTTTGCTCAGTGGAGCAGTCAGGGTCTTCATATTTCGTGACCACGTTGTTGCTTGACCACCACGCGGTTTTACTCAACTGTTGGTGGTCTCAGTATATAGTGCCCAGTACGGTAAACGCCCAACTGTCCTGTGGAGTACGTGACCTAACCATCGCAAGCAGTGCAACGCGACTAGTCCACTTGATGTGGGCTAATTGGGATAGACGCTGATGGTCAAACACAGCAAGTCTGTTGACCTCTTCGGTGCGAACAAGCCACGTTTCTGAACCATAAAGCAAAACAGAGCGTACATAAGTATTATATACCCTTTCTTTCCGCGACAACTGGACGTCTTCTCGACGCCACAGATGATGCTGGCTTTCAACTCGTATATTTGCTATCCTCGTTGATATCTTATATGCAGTGTTACAGGCTGATGAGATAGTGCCACCCACATATGTGGAAATGCGTACAGCCTCAAGCGGATTACCTGCAATAAAGAGGGCAGGAGTGAGAATGCCCTATTCTTGAGGCAGCAGTTTGCACGTCGCTCGTGCAGAAAGACGTCTGAACTGAGCATTAGAATCAGCAGCTAGTATGATATTGTCTGTGGTTAGTCTATTTCAGAAAGTCAACGAGGACGTCTTTGGTAACGTCCGAACGGCTATCCGTTGGAGCGGACGCTGATATAATAGATATACAACGCTTCTGTGATTAATCTAGATAGACCTTAACCGATGTATTGAATCTGACAGCGTATAAGCGACTGTTCACTGAGGTGCAATCGAGCAAACATTGCTCTTATGTGAAACTCAATGCGGTTCCCACTCCAGCTTGACGACGAGACTCAGGTTCGCCGTCACCAGAAACCCTGAGAGAGAAGCGCTTGGATCGACAGTTATCTGGAGGTGAGCTCAAATGAATAACCCTGCAAGAATCGTAGGCTCACATCTCTGACACGCAGCACACATCAAACTCCAGACTTGAGAGAGTACTTGCCAGAGAGGCTTACTGACCAACTTGTCGGAGAGTACGGACATTGTAGGCGCCAATGTTTACCAGTTGTCTTGGCCTCAGAAAACAATTATCACCCGAAGATACAGGGAAGGCAGAAATCTTGGGGTATGAGGTAAAAGATGAAAGTCGTAGCGAATGAATAGCGCCACTGTTGAGCGAACGGTAGCTTGTTATACTTCCCGGCCGTTTATGCTGCGGAAGGGTGTTGACTGGAGAGACTCCTTGGCGAGTCTCTGACTCAAAAGTCTAACGTGCACCACAACAGGATACAAGGGTTTCTTGGGGGAGCGTACCAGGAGCCAATGACTCAAGCGTCTGACTCATTTGACGGTGAGGGGCTTGCCTAGTCCGATAGCTCAGTGAATATGACGTTGATGTCCGATTCTGAGCACTGCTGTGCGCGATGGATGTATCTGAAGCTACTTCGGGCTTCTGGTTGATACTGGATGTTTTCCGACCGTATTAGATAATACGCCGGTGGTCACGGTCAACCGTTGAACGATCGGAGTGTTCTTTGTTTGAGGGTACCTTTTCTAACCTCCTTCTTCCTGATACGGAAGACAGTGGTGCCACAACCATAAACGTTTTCCTGCTGCGTGCTCAGAATCGTGTTCCACTGCCTAGGCAGTAGAGCGACGTACAACCTTATGAATGCGTCTGGTTTTCGTCTGACTGCTCCCTTTTGACCCATCTGACAAGGTTGCATCTGGAAGGACCGAAACCCTAGTCGGCTCAGCCCTCCGGATCGATTCAGTACACAGTCATGATCACCACGTCAAAGTAGTAGAGTAAATCAAGCACAACCCGCTGATAACGGTCCATGGTTTCCGCAAATGTCTGTTTCTCACGGTTTCTGTATTTCAACACGAGAGGAAGCATGGTCACATGAAGAACGCCGTATGATTGTCAGACATAGGCACAAGTCGATCATGTGGCATCCGGTTACTCCGTTAAAGACCGTCGTGCACTTCCGAGTCATCATCATCATAGACAGCAATGCATCAGTGGTTCACACTGATGCTTAACTGCTACACAACCATGAAGAAGAATAAAAAGCAAACCCTGCATAGGAAGAGAGAAGAAAAGAAAGGGAAAGGGGAGGGGACCTAGTCACCAAAAGTAGCTACGTCTACATTCAAACATACAACATCAAGGTACCTACACCTTGCAAACAAACAACCCAGCTGTAAGTGAAAGTAAGGCGTCATCAGCAAGACAGCTTTTTCACGGCTTTCACTGCGCCGTGTCATTAAGTGCACTCACTTCACAGACAACTCGGACAAACACCGACAACATCCACGCCACTGGGCTCGGTTAGCCGCCATCACACCTCAATTTTCAAGCCATCGACTCTGTGAGTCGCGAGGGCTCCAGCCCGGGAGAC
>LUCH01000813.1:63759-81197 GCA_013368495.1 Paragonimus heterotremus
CGTCCGAATTGTATTCCTCCAAGCAGTCCGGTTCAACGCCAAGTCTTCCCAACATCTAAAATCAATTTTACAACGTGAAAGACTTACCTGACACTTTTACACACACACACACACACACAGATTACCAGTGCACATCGTCGATCAGTGCAATTTGCATACCCTGCCATCAATTTATGTTACTTGATTAATCAGTTTCCAAACCGTTCACGTCGAACTGATACACAACCTGCAGTTTTGTATTTGCTGCTGGGAAAAGTCAATAAACTAACGGTTGCATATGCGTAATTATCTGCTAACGTACAATCTCCTTCCCATCCTGTTTAATGTTTTTGTGTTCTTTTGGTCTTTGTTGGGACCAAATAGTTTATCCAAGTTAGACGCTGTTAAACCGATTTTCTCCGTTTCTCAATGCAGATTAATATTTTTTTTGTTATCTCCTTGCTGCCTTCTGACTGATTATTTTTTTCAGTCTACCATATGCTCACCCGTTTTGCCGCATTTGTGTATTTTCTATCATACTGGGCAGAACTAGCAATTGTGAATTAATTGCGTATGTTAGTTTGAGTAACTGTTGCTCTAGTCATCTGATTGCATAACACCATATGATGACAGGTTTCTTGTTGATTCTCCTTGTTTTATCGCAGATCACTGGTTCCAGCGATCCGAATCGGGGAAAAATTATAATCAAGGATCGAGTGGCACCAATTTTCCACTCCTGCCATATTTCACTTCGCTGGTTTGTGTAGGCGACGAGTTGTGGGCCACAGACAGTTTGGGTAATGTTTGCTCCACCGAGGTCCGACTCGCGCACAAATTGGGTTCAGATACTTCACTACTGTTGAAAGCTCGGTGGTCTGTCTTCGGCCCTTCGTCACGTAAGTCTTCTTGAATTGGGTGTTGTTCATTCGACTCTGTATCTTCGACTTCAAGATGGATGAGTCGTTAACTGGCTCAGTCTAACATCGGTCTGAAGTTTATGTTTCGTGCTTCTAATTCCTGTGTTTCCATTTACCATTTTCAGTTTGCCTAATAAGCAGTGTGTTGATGGAGAATTGTTGGCTATCGTAGACCTGTCTGCTTATTGTCCATTACCTGTATTTGGTCGAAATCTTCGTTTCTATCCACAAGCTACTTGTGGCGTAATTCAGTAGGCATTACACATGCTTCAGTTAACTATCTGCTTGAACCTGAGCCACATCAAACGCCAGTATGGACTTATCATTCACAATTGATTGTGGCTTTCGCATTCGCGCGAACTTTCCAGCTAGACCCTTTTGAAAAGAACCACTAGACTCTTGTTCCGCTTCTTTTAGAACTAGTCAGTAGCACGTATCCTTGCCATCGTCGGACGTAGAACTCCGACCACAATTCTGTCGACTGCTAATCCCACGTTATACGCGGCTCACTTATTACATGAAAGCTGTCGGCTGCTCTTACTTAAAAGTAATACTCTGATTGTCCTGTTAACTGCAGCCGATGGCCCCACGGTTAGGGCTTCTTTCCAAATTGGAATCGCAAAAAATCCTCGGTAGAGCCCTATCATGCACGTAACTTGGGTATAGTGCTTCTTTTCGAAAGGGATTAGTTTTGAAACTTCTGAAAATGAGAAAGCCATGGCTAGTTTTGAGTGATGTTCATTTTAATCTAACCAAAAATCACCCGTTACTTGCTACTGCTCTTTTCTCCCATGCGTGTGTTTACTGATAAGTAGCTTGCCATCTGGACTTCTGTATCGGATTTATATTTTTGAGGAGGTTGGAGCTTCACCTTCGTCTGAGCTCAACTGTAGAGTATATCGTTGTGTGGTCTGATAACTTAATTTTACTCGTCGTCGTGCCTGTAAAACGAGTTCTTTGAACAGTACCTAGTTGATGAAGTCACTGCATCCATAAACGATCGACTACAACATTGCAACCGATAAACCGTGACAGTGTCCAAAATTGAGGCTTCCTTGTGAGGTCAGCCAGTCGAAAAAGTTCTGATTAAATGTGAACGGTGTTCATTTTGTATGTGATAATTTGTAAATGCCTAAACCTTTCTACATTTTACGCGTAAATATTTATTGCTTGAATTGTAATTTATTGCAAGATGAGCGAAACCCACCTTGTTGATGTCTGACGGACGTTCTTTTCATATGATTTAGTAGTGTTGTTCTTCACAGTTTAATTTTCTCCGGACTTCATTCATCATCTTCTCGTTTGCCTGTTTTATGTCCAGCACCTTCAGCTAAACCCGACCCATTCATCTTTTTCCTGTCCCTGAGTGGTGGCGATTGGTGTGCTCGTGGCTCGGGCATCAGTTTGTGGGCCACTGGATTGCCAATCGCTGAGGCGACCAAACTCAAAGTGTCTACCCGACTATCTCAGGCGACCAGTGGAGGCCAGGCTTTGTGGGATCCGATTGCTGGTTACGTATACGCACGGTGCTGGAATCAGTCAGACCAAACGTTCTCTTGGTTTCATGTATCAGCCCCTTTGGTCAGAAGGTGCGTATGTTTGACTTTCTGTTAGCACTGGATGTGTTGCTCTTAAGGATTGCACTTCTGGTTATTCAACTACATTTCAACTGCTACTGTGTGGTTGAATTACACTTACACTTTTTGATCACAGCCTTTTTAATAAGTTATCCTATTCTGTCGGCTCATGTTGAATGGGATCGCTGTATAAACACTGTTTGCTTGCCGATTGAAGTCATTCTTCAGATATTTGTAAAACAGTGCTACTTCCCGATGGTTAGTTGCTCTGCAAATGAGCAAGGTCCGGGTGTTATTTGTGAACATCCATCACCTATGACATCAGTATTGTTTGGTTTTTTCATTGAAGTTCAAAGTGTACAACTTCTCAACACACACTTATTCTGTGTGGTTGTGAAATTGGACTTGTTCTTCCAGATGGCTTCACTGACCAGTTATTATTATTATTTTTTATTATGCATATCTTCGCAACAGTGTGCTGGTGTAGTGAAAGCATCACACACTCAGCAGTAAGGTTCACCAACGCGTTTTCAAAATAAACGAATGTGACCCGTCGATTAACGTGAAGATCTTGATACAGAGAATTGGGTGACTCGAAAGCACTTTTCTATTACCACCTGCACGATTTGGTTTAGTTTGGAAATGCAATCAGGTAGTCCGTAGGTGATATAGTTCCAAAGAATGGGGGCTGTTACTGCACGACCAGGTTCCGTGTGATACTACTGACTTCTTTGCTGAGGCTCTAAGGACCGCAATCATTTACGGTAACAAATAGCGCTAAGTGAATGTTAGTGGCACTGCTGTTGCGAAAACTTATGTGACCTTCAGTTTTCCACGCCTTTTTGTTGCTTCTATCGCCTTTCATTCCGTTTGTTGTGGTGTCTAGGTCAGCTACATTAAAATGTTGGATAACTTACGGCCTCGCCAATCAGTAGTATGGAACGAGTTGAACGCGCCTAAACTAAGGGTAGGTTTTCAACACTGGGAAGACCAAGAGCTAGAAGAGACTGTCAGGAACGTTGTATATGTACTGTGCGGGACGTGTTGACAAAGTGATTGGTGATGGACCACTGCCAACGGATGTGGATACACTTCAACCATGGAAAATGGGGTTGCGTTCGAGCTTGTGCAGTTTTACTTTCCTTGTAATGGATATCCAGAGGTAAACAACTATTGGGCCGACCTTCTTCTGCGGTCACAAAAATAGCGGGTTTGACGTAAAAGAAATATATGTGCAGAGTAAGCCAAATTAATATAACCCTGCTGAAAACAACTGACAGTGGCATATCTTTGACGGGCGTACACTTTGCACCTTTATACTATTGCATCAATTTTCGTTTACTTTCAATCCTCGTGTATCCTCACACAGTTTGAAATAGGTAAAATCTCGCTTCTGTTTCGCAAACTTCTATCAGATAACTAGAGCGTCTCATGAAAATTTCATAAGGAACGCTGCACTCATTGTCCCTCTGTATCTAGCACGTTGTTCAAGAAAAACCTGTGCCTAGGACTATGGTCAGTTTAGTTAGCTGTTAATTGTCAATCCCCCGTTATGTTGAAAGCCATTATTTGAAACATCGAGCCGTTCGATTGTTTACTTGAGATTACTTTGTAGCTCGGTCCTTTTCGAAACTGATTACTGATAGAACTTTGCATACTCGCGTCTAAGGAAATCGTTTGTTTGAAGTATACTGGTGGGATTGTTTTTGATAGTGCTAATCTAAATAGTGGGAAAATGTCATATACTTCGTGATCTTGTAGGTCAGCTGGTGCATTTTTTGCCCTGTGGGAACTTAAAACCGAGTTCTCCAAAATGATCGATTCATTTTTCCTTTAAAATGCAGTATGTAGTTGATATGCTTAATTGTTATCCATCTGTGCACACGGATTTCCCTCCTATGTCAATATACTCTGTGATCAATAATCTAGTAGGATAAGTTGGTTTGCTCACACCTATGATCCCTCTTCGAAGTCTGGCATCTGAAATCTTCTACTGAGTCTTTAATTGGCATTGGGTGCTTTGTACATTACCACGCTATCGATTCAGCATACGTTGAACACCACTTACAAAGCGTTGGAATTCATTGGTTCTCTCGTTATGTTTGCCAGTCATCTTGCTACACGCTTTGAGCTTGTAGAACATGGTTTCGAGCGTTTACTTGAACGCAGTGATATTTCCGTTTTTGACCTTGCTCAACTCATTTCTTCTGAATACTCAATATCCTATAGTAGATTTTCCGTCACAATACCCTCTTAAAATTCTACTTATTCATTACAAACCATGTGTATTCATTCTATGCATTCTTTTTGCAATCTGGTCAGGTTTTTTAACCAACATTTGCCCCAACCCCCCATATCTTGTGAAAAGCTTCCGGTTTTATTTTATTCGAGCACCACTCATCTGCATAACCTGTAGCCTTTTTCTTAGGTTGTTGTTAATTCATGTTTTTGTTTCACTGAATGGCTATTCGTAGTTGAAAATTTACCCATCGAGTGCGGTAAACTGTCTTCTGACTTTAAGGGAGTATCGCAGCATGGCATTTTTCAGCTTATAGTAGCGTTAGAGTTTTCATACGATTTTGCTTGAGATTAGACTCGGACGATCGCATCTACAGCTGCTTTTTGTTTGTTCTACTTGATGTAATCGGACGTGGGATTAATCACTAGTCATAAATGGCCATGGATAATTGTACAGGATAGGAACAAAGTGCTGACGGAGGTATGTTCTCAGCACAGTTGTCCAGTTAGCCAATCTATTAGAATTGATCTGGTCGACAAGTACGAGAGCTCGACCACTCGTATGTGCTTGTTTTGGGTAGTTTCTGGAAGACCGATAACGTCGCTGCTGTGTGTCTTTCCGATTTTGGACATGAATGTCAATGGCTCCCTCCCACAGTTTGTCCTGCGTCTAAAACGAAAACCTTACTCCATCCTGGTCAAACATCTGTTTGAGAACATGACCATTTTAAAAAAATATATCTTTTGGGTTAGATTTCATTAAACGATGATTGTACGAGAGATTATGATGATGATAACTGAGCTGAAACAAATTTCTACTAACCTCCATAACGGTCAGAAAACGACATTTAACTCCATTTAGCTTTCGTATAGTTTCCCGTATCCATCCGTAGTATCGTTCAACCGCGGTCGGTCACCTCGGATCGAACAAAATGAGCTGACGGTTTATTTGGTCGTTTACGCAAGCAGGCTGTTGTGCGTAAACCTCTTCACCCCCAAATACTGCTATATACCTGTGGTATATGAAATCTTAGTATGATTTTGTATATTCTCTTTAACAGATATCTTTGCATGTTAGTTTATTATTGTCCGCCTTACATACCTTTCTTCTTTCTTCGTGTGATTCAGTATTCATGTCGGTGTGGAACAGGTGTGGATACAATCAGCTACTTGGCCTTACCAGATGTTGAAGCGACTTGGTTTGGAAACCACGACCTCATGTGCGGAAACGAAACATCCAGGCCCGCTGGACTCCAGCATTGGTCGCGCATGGCAGCTCATACCGCATCCAGACCCGTTGTTTCACAAGCTTCATGTTGAAAGCCTAGCACTTCGAACCTCCCGACATTCCGAACCTCGAGAGCTGGAGGCAATCGCGATAAGCCAAACCGGGGACCTACTCAAACTGTGTGTTACAGGTCCGATTGTTTTTTCTCAACAAGCAAAAGAACACATGAGCCCCGACACCGAAGAACTATCCTCCATTGACGGCGCAGGCGTTGTTCTGCTGAGTAGTCCGTGATCAGGCCAAATAGCATTGGACCGATTGTTGCCTTTCCTTTGTTTTTCTCCATTTTTTCTATGAACTGATTTTTTTTCAACGAATTTCTCTCATACTCTTCGTACATGCCTTTTGAAGTCTGTCGAATCTCTGTTCAATAAGCGAAGTATTTTTCACCCCAAAATGATCACTCATATTTCTCGGTTACTTTTTGAACATGAGATTATAATGTCATTTGGGTATTACTTGTCAATAAGAATCTCTGATTTTCTTTTACCCATACAAGTGTTTTGTGTTTCATTCTCGGATACTGTGTGCTGTTCACATTGGATGCTCATCACTTGTGATGGACTACTTTGTGGGTTCAACATGATGCTCAGTTTGCATGTTAGATCCCTGATGTTTTTAGTACTATTACGATATGCTTAGATCATCGAAGTTGTTGAGTGGACCTAACTAACCAGCTGTTTCTCTGCTCGTGGTAACAACGTTGACCACCGGTCACCATGTTGAGATTTCAAACTGCGGGCATTTTGGCTGCTTCTGTCAAAGTTTGAACAGCCTGACAATGCACAGCTCACGTGTGACTCAGTTTGTTGCACTGCAGCAAACTGTCTTTAGTGTTGAATCTGAAGGCTTACCTGTCTACTGTAGTTGCTTGGACTCGATTGCTCGCATACTATTCTTTACGTGCGTCCTCCTCATTTTTGTTGACAATTTTTATTGTGTCGTGTACAGGTTGCACACTAATCAGAAATCGGTCTTGAGCCACATCGTTCTAGTAAGTAGTAATTATCCCTCCGATTTGCATAGCATAGCAAAGGATGGTAACTCGATTAACACAAGCTGATCGATAGTGTGTCCAAGGTAGCAGCTGACCCAACACGTCTTCTATTGTTTATACATACCTTTTGCTCACTCATTGGAGCTGTCGTTAGCACGATATTTTTCGTTTTCCGACTGTTTCAACATCTTTCAATGTAGTGGACAGTGGTAGACAAAATATCCTGAGACCAAGACAGTTGTTACGACTATTATACAAGGTTTACAGCTCGAACTGTCCTCATCTCGTGCAGCAGCACGCCACTGAATTTCATTTGGTGGTGTGTTACGTGTGTGAAACCCAGATAACTTCACAGTGACTGGTTCCCAAGTGGTTTGAGCGTTTCGATTTTGAAACCCAAAATTCGCCTATAGGAACCACCCGATCAATGCATAACAGAAGACTACAGAATGATGCATTACTATGAGTTATGGAGTTCGGATGGTTCCTGGAATTTCATTTGCATTTCACCTTGTCGCCCAAGTGATGATGAGTCCTCAGGCTTGCCGTAGTACGCGGGTGGGATTGATGGTATGTTGGCACTCATAAGAGTCAGGATTTATCACTGCTCGACAGCAATAGCGCATGTAAAGTTGCGAGCTGTAACCCAATCAGTTAAGCACTGAAGAACGCGGGATGATTTACTAATGGCAATGCCTGTTCAATTATGTTGTATTTTGAGCTAATTCCTGACTTTGGTCGGCATTCGGGTAGCCGGCCGGTCGAGCAGGCTCTTGTCAGAACCTTTCTTTCAGTTATTTTTTGCGTAAGCGTTCGCGAATCTTGTTGATCTCCTCGGTGTGTGGAACTCGTATGAGGCATCGTCTTCGTTCATTAGTCTGTGTTAGCTGCCTTGAAGTTGAATCCGGTCTCCCAAGAATTGAGACACCCTATAAGTCCTAGCTTCCGCTGTTGTACGAGTGGTCAGTCCTCTACCCGATTATAAATGGTTCACATGAAAGTAAATCGTATTGAAGAGATAACCCGTCTCTTTGGTTAAAACAGAATCTGAAGACGTACAAAAGACTGTTTTCAATCGGAGGGTTGTCGAGAAGCACACCCACCAGCGTAAACGTTTTATTATCAAAAGTCGCGGTAATTTATGTTTTCTTCTATTATACTGCAGTACCGTTGGAACGTGAGTGCTGATAGGCTGTTCGGATATAATGACATCCGATGCTATCAGGGCGTTCTCTCTCTCTCCAGCAGTGCGGATTTGTGTCCCTCACCAGGACCATTGGAATTCCTTCTCGATTGACGCATCTTCGGAAGGCCTGCGTAATAAACGGAGGCGGAAGTTGAAATGATATTAAAGATTTCCGGTCAGTACACTACAGTTTACCGAGAATCGGTCGGCAATGGTATGCGCGCACATATTGCTGTGGAATGAAGCTGACCTGCCTGGCTGTCCAATTATTTGGTCTCGTTTCTAAAGGTTTGAATTGCAGCTTTTTGAACATTTTTGTTGCCTAGATTGATCTTCGGCCACCAGCATGTTTGTCGAAGTGATGATTTAATTTTTGCACCCAACTGACCTTTGTACAGAACGCCCCATATAGCCTTTTTGGACAGTGATGGAGTGACCAACTAGTCTCTCTGATACACCATGGAGTTGTATCGAAAACTTCTTTCGGTCCTGCAATATTGTTGGACACTTCTGGTAGGCTGATAACCAATCCCATTACCGTGCCGTAAGAGTTTTTTGTTGTTTTGATCAAGTTCTCGACCGATTCGAGTAGGTGGCGGGGAGTAAAAGGAAATTCTAGCAGTGAGAAAATTAACTAGCCCGACAGAAGATCTGCTTACAAGATCGATGTATACATCAGTACTCATTGGCTACTGACATTAGCTCGCATTATTCTGTCAGTGCCACCAGTGGTTTGACATCTGATCTGTAGGAATCAACGAAAAACTGCAAAGCTTAATAATCTGTAACAATTTTGAATTCGATGTTGATATTTATACAATCTTTTGACACCCGAAAATGCGGCCTGCGTCTGCTTTTGTAGTTGTGATTTTCCGTTCTGCTTTATCCGGTAATCGAATTAGCCGAATGGATGTATTTCCTGTTCCAACACAGCGCCGATGCCGACACTGTACGCATCGGCGGTCAGCGTGTAGATTGTGGACATGAAAAGTGGCGTCGGCTTTTTGCCTAAAACTTGTGTTGATTTTCGAAGAAGATCCTCACCGTTCTGTGGCCGTTCCCCAGTTTCAGATGTACGAATCGTTCACATTGGCTGAGGTTTGCTCACAAAATTTGGTTCAAAATGAGAAAAGTACTGAAGATAACCTGTTGTTAATTCAAACTCAACTTGGTTCTTTGGCGGAGTATTGACAATCGATCTAGGTCCCTCTTGCATCTTTTATTGCTACGAAAGCTTAACTGTTGAATTCAAAGTAAGCACTTCGAAGATTTTACAATTTTCTCATCTCTCAATCGTCTTTAGAAACAGCCATTTACCATGTTCTTGCGCGTTGTTTGCATTTGCACGTACTCTTCGCAAATCGACAATTACCTCGTCCATCGCAGCCTGGAGGATCTCAGCTGAGATGTGTCATTCAAATGAGTTTTATTAAACCCCCAAAGCTAGTCAATTGTAAGGAATATCTTAGTATCAGACTCCACTGGAAAGCACAAGTATACGCCCGTTAGATCAATTCTACAGAATGCCTTATTACCATGCAGTGTTCTCATAGGTTCCCGTGGCTCCAATTTGGTAGCTGCTTCCTCTCCTCGTCTCGGATTCAGTGACAAATTAAAATCACCCGAACCCTAGAAGACTGAGCATATTTCAAAACATTTGGAGCTGCCTACACGGATGAGTTAACCCTTGTAATTGCTGTCTTCCTTCAGTTTATTGAGAACATTGTGCAAATGCTCTCTCTCGACGCCTGATAAAACTATCTTCCTCGTTCTTCGATCTTGCTGGCTGTACATTCATACCTCCGGTACTAAATGCACATTAGACAACGAAGTTGTGTGGCTGAGTTCGACGTACTCAACTTGCGTTTCTCTTGCAGGTAGTGTTGTAACTGGGTATGTGGACTCATAAGTTGACTACAACGGATGGTTAAGTAACGAATAGCGACATGGTGGATAACGGAACAACGGATGACGAAGTATACGCGATTAACCCGAAGCTTCTCAGTTACCCCAACCACCCAAGAGCAACGTGTGAAGAAAGGAAGCAGGCTGCCCTACAAGCTCAGTCCGAAGACACCATGGTCACAAACTCGTTCGAACTCATGGGGGTTGTGATCAATAAGAAAGTGTAGACAATACAGTGTGGCCCCAACTAGAAGGCGAGTGTGTAGGCGGGATGCCAAAAATGGTAACGAAGGGTCGGGAACGTTCATGAAAGGTGGAGAATCATATATCCGTGCTAAGTTTGAGGGTTACTTAAAATATTAGTTTTAGGCCTGTTTTGCTTTGCAAATAAAATATCGTTCTTGGATCTGAACCCTTCCCCCATAGATGGTACTCACTGAAAGGGCACAAGTGGACTACTTTAAACCCGTGGTTAGAATTCTTTCTGATCCATGAATCACCCTGGAACCAACTCGCTGTCATCACTTCCTATCGGCACGTTAGGCTTGCCTAGAAAATCTAAACGATGGTCGGGAACTCTACGCATTACAGCCGCCGTTAGCCCTAATTAGGCATTAGTGCAATGCGATTTACCAGTGGTTTTACTTGATGGACCTACTAATTATGTTCGTAGCTACTCACAGTCACTTCCCGTTTCGCATTTTGCTGCGCTGTAAAGTTCGTTTTCAACGTATAGACGGAAGCAGTTGAGTTCGTGGTACTTGTCTCGCTGATTTGACTTAGCTGGCACTTCTGCGTATATTCTTAATATGTCAAGCTTTACCACATAAATAGCATATACTACTACAGCGTCGGCAAGATCGTCACAGATTTAATCCACCATAAAAGAAACAACTGTTTACCTTTTTCGAGCTAAGATTGATAGCTATTACTTGAGATGACCGTGAATAGTTTGTCATCGGCTGTCTTCTGACAGGTGTACGCACCTTGGTATTCTGAATAAGCATGATCTTCAAATCGGCAACACAGGCACTCACGTTATCTTTCCGTCCACTGGCGCTAGGGGCATCTTGGTACCGAAATTTTTCACATAGACTGAACATCACTCACAGTTGATCGAAGCTGTCGCATTCCCATGGACTTTCCAGTCGGCCCCTTTCGAAAAGAATCACTAGACTCGAGTTTCGCTCTCATTAGAGCTCGTCAGTAGGGCATATCATGAACAGCGTGTCCGTGGTTCAAGTCCCGGCACTGGTGATGATATGCACTACTGACGAGCTCTAATGAGAGCGAAACTCGAGTCTAGTACTGCTTTTCGAAAGGGGCCGACTGGAAAGTCTATGGGAATGCGACAGCTGCTTGGATCAATTGTGGGTGATGTTCAATCTGTGTGAAAATCAAAATCTCCTACTACTCATCTGTAATCAAATACCGCTCAATAAGTCAATGATTTTTGTGATTTCAACTTGGAGAGAAGTCCTAGTCGAGGGGTGGTCGATTGGAGTTAACAGACAGTAACTGTGTCTCCTCTCGAGGCGATCGGGCAACCTGATGATTACTGACAAGCGAAAGTTGTTGAGTGTTCACATACGATAATTCGGTCGTGCCTAATGTGAGGTGAATGGCGCAGTGGTAAACACGGTTGCCTTAATTCTTGTTTGCCCACTGATCTCAATATAACTGATCCCACCAATCAATCGATCTCACAGGTGCCCCTTTAACATGTCACAAAAATTACACTGAACCACTTATATATGCCGGTATGGAAGGAACTCACGGAAGCTCGTACTCGTTGATTGTATGGATGAATTGAACTCCGTACTTTTCGCGGTCTAGAAATTGACTGGGAACACGGGTCATAACAATCATTTCTTCATGTCATCGAATAGTAAGTAGGCTGGGGCATTAGAATAGATCAGTTTTCTCATTACTAAATACAGCTTTCGATACCGGCGACAATAAAAGTTATTGTTTTTTCCACTTCTCAGCGCATGCTGTATCACAGCTTTACCATCAGACCCATCCTTCAATTTCACTCCAACCAGTATGAAGGTTTCACTGTTCACTTTCAGACAGTTCCCTTCCGCGCCACCATTTTGTAATGTTCGGAACTGGAGTCTCCAAATTACCCCAGAAATCGTACTTGAACTTTAACCCTCCGCTTAATTAATAAAGGGAAGACCTCTGACTGGTTACAGTAAACGGTTACTTTTCAGTATTGATCACATTAGCCGACGTGGTTGCATCATGAAAGTGTAGCTGGAAATCAAATCTTGGCCTCGGTAAGGAAATGTACTGCTGAAGAGTTCTAATAGGAATGAAGCATGAGTATAGTGTCACTTTCCGGGAACACCTGACTTAACAGGTTGTGAAAAACCTAAAGCTGCGTCTAGGTTATATTAACAATATTATCAGTAATAATAATAATATAATGGTTTTTACCCTACCACTAATAATTCGGTCAATAAATTATGGGTACATCAGGTCACTGTGGGTTGATCGTTTTCTGGTAGGTATATGAGTAGGGGAAGAGGGAATTTTAAAGTCTTTAATAAAATTTCTGTGACATAATTATCAGAACGCTACATCCGTTCAAACGTTTTGCTATCACACTACTCTCATTAGATGTGTGTCGTTTTGTTTTTACACTGAATGGTCGGGCAAGTTTTACTATGACCCGTGTATACTATGCCACTTATCTGAAGATATGCTAGAGTACACCAAAACAGTTGAAGTCAGTGGTGCAAACAGACGCTTATCGTTCACTTGGCGTCATGGTCTGATTGACCGGAACGCACAGGGCTAGTTTCACACGTCTGTGCTATATGAAATTGGGTACGGTTGTCGACGTCCGGCTCAGATTAGCCTATCACAGTGACCAAAACCAAAAAGATAGCTGCGCACAACCATCACCATAAATAGCTTGCGCACATCACACATCTGCTCTAGATCCGAAGGAATAAGACCAGGAGTCGAGTGAACAGAAGCCTTTGTGGCTCAGCCGTTTCTTGGTACTTAGCCGGACAGCCGGCTTGTGTGAAAGTGGAGTCGTTATCACTCGGAAACAAAAATAGAGACTAAAATGGTAAGATGTAGGCCAGGAAGAAAGATGTTGAAAAAATAAGGCATGGAGTAGTTCATTGTAGGAGTACAGATTATTTCACGTTAGTTAAGATAGGGGAGAAATTTCAAGTCTTAAAATTGGACCGAAAACGACCAAATCTTCACTATTCAATGCATCGACAAAACTGGAGAAAAGAAGTAAGAGACTGCCATGACTCAAGTTTCTACAAAGAAGTGTGGACGATTTAATAGATGAAGGCGGCGTTTGCTTGATACGAGAGAACAGATATATATATATATATATATATATATATATATATATATATATAACAGACATGTTTCTTGCGCCTGACGCGCTCGTCCTCTCTTGGCTTACGATGTGCCATAAGTACGTTACTGAAAAAAGTCAGAGACAGCCAGCGCATTCAGCGACGCATTCATCACAACGTCGTATAGTTAGGTCACCACAACTTATGACATCTGTAATTTCTTTGTTTACCGCAGGCTTCAGTTCACGGCCGTGGAACTGTCTCTGGTTGAAACTTTGGACGCCTGTCTCGATTGTATTCGTCCTCTGGTGCACAGCAATGTCTTAAACCCTAAAACCGATATCACAATGTGGAGGATCTACTTAGACAAGATTATTACATATATGCTTTTAACTGCCAAGATTTCGGCTACCCGCCTTGAACTGTCCGTTCTTCGCTTATCCTACGAACGTGTCGCTGCCATCGAAACCGACCAAGCATCAGCATGGCTTGAGTATCGTTCATGTCTGCCCACCCAAGTTGTTAAGTATTCGGATTCGTGTCCGACCACCGAAAACCAAACATTGCGGATGGAAGTGACTCAGATACCGCACATTCCACTGATACAGTGTCCAAGTTTCATTACCACACAACGATACCATTGCTCAGTAGACAAAATTCCGGTTTCCATCTTCGTTCTGCGGTTCTTCTTAACGGGTCTTCGAAGACGTTCGAAAATATCATCAGTCTTGGTCACACAAACTTGAACCATACGATTCACAAAGAAGTCTGTCGGCAGATTACTACTCAACTTTCAAGTCTCCGCAGCTGTCCACGGTGTCTTCATCGATACGGATTCCGGATGTAGACACAACACCTCCGCCCGGAGAACACTGGAAGGGAGAAAATATCTTGTACGTGTTGAGAGCCAAGCCAAATTCAGATGTAGCGGTTGCGAAAACATGACCAACCACCGAAGTTCCTACTCGCTGTGTGCAAATAGCACAATATCATCTGCAAACAACAGCATGTACATAGCTGAAGTGTATAACCGGTTCGGGGCGTCGAAACACTGAATATTCAGCGAGCGGCCATCCATGCTGTATCCAAATTTAACACCTCCATCCGAGTTCTGAAGAACAACTTATTGCATTGCGGTCAACCATAAACCAAGTAGGGTTGAGGCTAGGACACAACTCTACTTCACGTTATTAACAATATCAAATTGTCAGAGAGTGATCAACACGCAATTGTATTTTCCTCTTCGTACCCACAAGCAGCGATCTAATTACGGTGATGCACTTACGTGGACATTCAGGTACCGTCCACAATGCTTTACGCAATCAAACATCTTGGTAAGTTCCCTACAGCGGGCATACAGTAACTATTTGCGTCCACAACAATTTTTCCCAATCTCTTGAACGGCGAACACCATGTTGATCGTACTGCGACTTTCCCGAAATCCACATTGCTGCTCAGGATCAGTGGTCTCAAAACTTCAGCATTCAGTGAATTCAGCAGACTTATGCCGCGATAAGTGTCGGTGCATTGCTTGCTACCTTTAAACAAATAACTACTTAGTGCTTCCAGGTGAAGTGAGATAACGAGAAAAAAGCGCTTTTCAGAACTGGGCCGCTATGTTCCGAAAGTCCCCTGGCATCCCACCCTCACATGTAGCCTTTTCGTTCTGTTGTTGCTTAGTAACCCTTTGCATCTCTGCTAAATCTGGGGATACAGCAAATGAAGGTTTGACATCTTGTTGTAGCAGAATATTCACAGTTGCTCAATCATTACTAACAGGATGGGTGAGTAGGCCATCAAAATCTATGCGCCAGATTTTCATGATGTTTTTTTGGCAGAGTGCACAAAATGCCAATGTCCTCGTCAATCACTGTTTTGGTAGACTAGACGAATGGGTCGAAAATCTTTTTCAGCAAATAATAGAATTTGTGCTGTCAGCGATCATCGTGACTGTCAATCAGCTCGCCATAGTTTTTCCACCAGTCGTCTCCGATTCCGCGCATTTTTCGGCAAGTTAACGGCAAACACTCGGGAACACTGATCTTTTGTTTTCACCTCTTGATTCGTTATCGAAACAGCAATTGCTTCACTCTCCTGCCGTATCAATTTGGAAATGTCTACATTTTTGCAGTCGAATTAGTCCAGGTGTTTCAGGTACTGGATACCTGCACGTTGTGCAACGCGTCCGATTCCTACGGTCACGGAATTATGAAGCGCATATTGATCGTCGAAACAGTAGTAGTAGTGTTACAACAACTAATGCATAAACAGAGTATTGACCCCAATTCGTTCCGAGTTCTAGATGAGTTCCAACAGTACAACGAAATCATGGGAAGATTTAGGAATGAAAGAAACAGGCAAGCACGCCCGTTACACGGAACGAACGGAAACAAGTGAAGCTGCAATTATGTGACCTGGAGAAGTGGACAGGGAACCAATAGAAGCCGTGCAACGTTGACAGCGAATAAAAGTGGTTTACGCAGATTGTTCGTACGCAGAACAGAGGACGCGTGGATTTGCGTAGTCAGTGAAAAATCGGATTGAGAAACCAATAGACAAACACAACATGTTCCGATTTATTAGAGTTTGGCAGTAAGTCATAAAGACAGGGAATGACTCAGGGGGTTTCTGTCTTAATTTAAAGAAACCCGTAAAATATCGACTGTTTCGATGGTTGCAGCCGTGGTCTGTTTCTCGAAGTGGTGCCACATACCTTCAAAGTTGGTGGATAAGGGAACTTATTTCAGACGAACCGCATCTGCACTTTGAATAGTAGTTCTCATCTTTAAGTCCTCCATCGAGTCTGCTTTTTCGCGCATGGGCTGCATTGAATAGGCTTACACACACGGATAAACGGTTTGCTCCTGACCAGCCTATGGTCTGTGGTACATTCAGTCCGGCGCACCACTAGCGTGATACGCAATTCGAGTATGTTGCTTTGTCACACGATCACGTGCACAAACAAATGGTGATGACCGGTTCGTAGGTGCGTACACATCGTGATATCGCTCAGATGTATATGGAATAGGTTATTTGTGGTAGCTGATTACCGAACAGTTCCTTTGTATAACCGATATTCCATTTAGTTGAATCGTAAACAATGAGAAATGTAGTTTGGCAGATTCGACAATTAAGAGGAGATCCATTTGCGAAAAGTCTGGACATCGGCTGGATTCGAACCAGCGACAGAAACACCATACCCAAACGCGGCAAAAGCTCTGCCAGCTGAGCTACGAAGTCACGCCAGGAGATCGGAAATTTCACATTGGGACTCGGTTACCCACCCGTCCCACTGTCTCATATAGAATCCACCCACTGATCCAGGGGATCAGCTGCCCCGGCAGGATTGCTCGATCAGTTCACGTTGGAATCCACCGACGCCGCTGTTGAGCACTGAACTTGTATTAAGTAGTGTGACAGATTTATTATATAGAAAACAGGATGTTTCCTGAACGCTTTTATCTACCCCCTATATTACCCTTCATATCCCTCTTCACCGCGAACAAGTTGAAAATCGTTTTCCGTATTAATTCATAACACCCTCCCGTTTTGGTGACTCATCACGGTTTTATCTGAAAGCGGAATTGAATCGTGTCAAACACAGCCTTCCCGCCAGGTTCGGTTAATTTGTCAACAGTTTGACTTTAATTCCATAAAGCTTAGGTTTATCATTTCCGTAGGAAGCTTCGATATTCCTGATGTTAAGATTGGATGCAGGTTTTGCTGTGCTGAGGTCCCCAAATGATTGCTGTTTGACTGATTTAGCAAAACCGTTCCACTGGTCTAGTTACTGTTGTCAAACATAAAACTTTTCTATTCTCCACAACCGTCTCAGGCCTTACTTGTGTCCTCTTGTTCCGGTCAACTATTGACAATTATGTTCAGTTCTGGTTCAACGTTTCCACATTACGTATTGGTTATTGTTGTATACAAGAACGACGGGAAATACCAGCAGTAAGTAAGCTTTATTAAAGCTACCGTTTCAAGTAACGTTACGGAAAACTCTCAGTCCACACGGT
>LUCH01000813.1:82835-129584 GCA_013368495.1 Paragonimus heterotremus
CCCAAACGAAATCAGTATTTTTCCTGAATGTTCAACGCAATGGTTCCGAGATCGTGGCAAAATAGCGAAAATGTTGGAGGTGATAATTACAAAGACCCAAAAGTCGTCTCACCTCGTCACTTGTTCGTGGTTTAGGACAGTTCAGAATTGCAAATGTATTTTTGGTACATGGCTTCACACCTGCGTTCGATATGGTATGGCTTAAGAACTCGATTTCTTGTACAGCAATTTGGCACTTTGTCAGATTCAACCGAAGATTCAGTTAAGATTCAGTTATGAACCCTGTTTGTGCTTTCGGTATCTTCAAATCCACATCAATGACAGACAGCTCACTGCTTTAGTTGCATATAGCCTCATATTTGACTCATTTACATGGCACCGCTGTTTGTTTGTTCTTTTAATTTAGATTAAAATTCTTGATTTCACAATCCCACTGAATCCCAATCTCAATAAGCGACTGGGCACCTAAGCCTCCAACACAAGCTACCGAATTTATGAATATATCGTACATTTTCAAAATTTGTTCAAGTCCATCTACATCCTTACAAGCAATATACCATGGAATACTTTGTTGATTAACATTGGAAATGAAGGTCAGCCTGATTGTGTATCTGGAAGTGTCAGCAGGTAACATGGATACTTTTACTGTTCAAAACGTCTGGCCCCTTCTGTTCACTTTACCAAGAAGTTACCAAGTTACCAAGAAGTCATGTACTATGGGACGGTAACATTTTGATGAATCTTGTCAGCCACAAATAAGATGTGCAAGTACAAGGGATTAGGGAATGGAAGTCAAACGAGTCGGTCCATCGAATCCAGTTACCTTCAAACTCTGAAAATGGCACACCCTTAGCGAGCAAAAATGTGCTATAGTTAAGGACCATAAATAAGCAGTATACTTGTTATATTAAAAGACGTTTAGTAGAAGCCTAGGACAATTATGTCGTCTCAAATTGAATGCTAGTCACACTTGACTGTAACCTTCGCAGTCAGACAGGGCTTTCGACTGACTCACTTCGAAAGAAAGCACTAGATCCGAGTTTCGCTCTTACTACAGCTCATTAGTTGTGCATATCCTCATCTGGGTGAGAATTTTCACTCTGACCCTCGTGTTTGTGAGACTAGCGTATTAACCGCAACGTCGATAACTTCGTATTAGACGTGAACGGGTGAGCCGAAATGCGAAGCCTGCGATCAGGTGTGAGTAGTACTCACTCTGAAATGATAGAAAATATCTGACGCAATTAAATTTTCGATTTTAATATGACGTTCAAATGACTAAAACGCTAAAAGGAGATAAATCATTAGAACTAGAACATTGCTGTTGGTATGTCCGAGTATATCATTTCTGTACATTTTCCGCTGGCTTGCCTCATGTGCTCAATAGTGTATGTAATTGTACAGCTGCGTCTGATCAAAATGGGATTAGCGAACGTTCACAAAAGTGCCAGCCACATGACCGAAGAAAGTCGATCCAGAATTGGGTATAGACTCACATACTGGTGGATTTACGATGACGGTTTGTCAATAAAAACACAAATACGTTCATTCGAAGTTCAAGCTAATATTCTTCGCATACTGTCATGTATATCCATGGAATAAACTGTGACAACCCCAAATCACACAAGTTGATGTTTTAGCTCCAGTACATCGGCGATATGCGGTACGTTTTTACTGCGTGTTCAGTAACACGCAGGTACTCACGAGCAATTTGACAACAAAGCTCCAGAAGTCTCTCAGGAGCGCTTGCTTTTTCATCGACTGATCACCGTTGTCATTTGATAAAACTGTTGGCTTACGTTGTCGGGTAATCTTAATTGGTGGCTCATTTTGTGAACCCATACACAGCGTCACGTATCTTAGATCACACCATGGTAACGGTCAATTATCGCGCGTGCGAGCGATGATAGTGTCACCTTCAAACCACCCGACTGTATTTTTGAAAAACGGTTTTCTTAACTTTTGTAGCGTACTGAGGTGGAAGTGTAACGCAAAGCGCCCAGAAACGATTATTTTTTTATCCATCAGTATCCATACGAAGTTGTACAAAGACTATTTGACTTTAACCCTCTTTTGGATGCTCATAATGTAACATAGTATGTACCTAGAGAAAGAGTACGCAGGAAGTAGATTCTCTGAAATTGGAAACCCTGGCGGATGAATTTTTTCTATACACTGAAAATCCTTCCAATTCGATACAGCTTTTGCATTTCGCTGGACTTCCCAGTCAATCGTTTTCTAAAAGAATGCGAGTGCTGTTCATCTAATATCAATTTCCTCACTATTTATCAATAAACTTTCTCCAACCAACACTGTAGATTATTTCAAGTTTAGACGACGATATATGAAAGATGAAGGTAGTTGACTCTGATGAACAAATTCACTGATGAAATTATTGTGTTCGCTTGCCGAATGTACAACGAACTCATGGAAATTACATAAGGTTGAAAGTGTGAAGCTAATCAATTTTAATTAGAGGCTTATCAGAAATGTTATACTGTTATCGTCGCTAATAACTAAATCACATCGGATATCCAGCACATTCAGAGTGTTTATAGCTTGTCACCTCGGGGTATCCACGAGGTTAGCCAAATATGGATGCTCTACTGAGTCGTCAAGGTTACTGCGATTTTACATTTGCTTGCTCGATAATATGTCTTGCACACACGTGCTTGATCTTTATTGTGGACTCATCAGAAAACATGATAGTCCTGAACAAATTTTTACCTTATATTTATGGTTCATTAGAAGTTTTCTCAGCAAGAACTTTCATAATTATGTAGTGTTCTTTGTAGTGTTTTTCACAGCTCATTTATGTTAACCAGCTACTCCATCCTGTCTGCTTTTCTGCTCTATCCAGCCAGTTAACAACAACAAAACAACTGAAGTCCAACTTAATCCGCATGTGAACCAACTTACTGTCTGACAATAGTTGGGTTTGTCGGAAAAATTAACCCGTAACGTCCACAGATACAACGGACGTTTGAAACTGTAAGTACTGTGGTCACTTCTAGCAGTTCTGAGAAACTTCTCTCCAACTCTATCCCGTACAGCACATTTGATTCTATTTAATAAAGGAATTTACAGGAGCAGCCGGGCAACAAACAATTGTATATAAAGCAATTCCGTGAGTACTCTGGACTTCTATAGTTACTTGATTTCTTTAACCTCACACCTAGGTCTCCGAACTTCTATTACTGATGAAAAACATACTCAGTTGGTTCAATGAAGACAGAAACTTCAGTGTAACTGAGAAGCCCTGATCACGGGGTTGTCGATCGGATAGAACAGAACGATTCTCTTTATTCTCCTTTCAAAATAGTCGGGCAAGCTGAACACTATACATACAGGGTTGTGGTTGAGCGGTTAGATTTGACTATTCGGTCATGCCTATTGTGATGTTGCTGGCGTTGTGGTTAACATGCTAGTCTCAAGAGCACGAGGGTCAGAGTGCGAACTCAGATCCGCACAAGCGTATGCAGTACTGATGAGCTCTGATAATAGCAAAACTCGAGTCTAGTGCATTCTTTCGAAGTGAGCTAGCCGAAAGGCTTATCTGAATGCGCAGGCTGCGATCAAATTTGTTCAATTTGAAATAACTCACATTTAATCAGTTTCAAAATTAAGATGAATTCTGACATACTATTAACAGAAACACCGCACCGGAGTTTTACTAATGTCAAAGATCGTCAGTGCTATACAACGATTTCTGGAATGTAGGTTGATCACCTTTCCGTTTACTGAGGAGCTAACTACTTTGCTGCTACCAATAAAACGCACGGGCGCTTTTCGATTCTATTTGATCACCATACTTTGGCTGTGCTCAATAAGGTAATTTACGAGCAAAGTCGGACAATGAAAAATCTGCAAAGAGCAAAACACTGACGATTTAGTCGGCAATTTACTTGTCACTAATCGAACGTCACTGATGTTCGATCGCAGTTAACGTATACATCCATCCCACACGACTATCCCACACATGAATGCGATAATAAAATAGCGTTTTTTAACTGTTTGTGTACATTCTACTGACTGTCGCCTTCTGGGAGGTGTGCAACGTCTTTTAGGCGAATATGACACATTTTTGCATCAAAAGACTTTGCAGTCACGAGATGGGGAAAATCTTTTTTGTTTAGGAGGTCCAGCGTAAATCAAGTTAGAATGCGTCATCAGCGAACTTTATCACTAAACAAAGTCGTAGGCATACTATCAAGGACGTTAAATCTGGGATATCCCATTAGTGTGTTTAAGTCTAGTAATTATGTCACAAATTAACACTCCGTGGTTTGCTGTAAATTTGTTTACGATACGTCATATGCCTATACAGTGCCTTTTTATCAAAGGGGGCATATCATCAGCATCATTCGCATGAATGAATGATATACAGGATAAATTTTCGTGTATTTGACAAAACCAAACAGACAGAAGGTGGGCTACAAAGTGGGTTCACCTTGCTCAATCCTGCTCCAAGTAAACTGACGTACACTAACTTGTTGAATTTCTTACAGTCCATCTATCTTTTCGAAAACCAGATGGGATGACACTGTAAACCAATTGTCCGTATCGTTGGGTACAAAATTCCAAAACATCTGGCTAAACCACTTACACGACTAGTCACCGGTGATGTTGAACGGTTTAGAGATCCACACATAGCTGGGTCACGGAGGTCAGGGTTGAAGTTTGACTGCGAATTAAAGCCAGTTATGTGATGTCTGATCACAGCAACTTCTCGGACTGTACGAACTTCCCGTGAAACCAAGGAAGCGGACTGTGTAAGCGAATAACCATCGGTTCCGCAGTGGTTAACATGAGGTGACCAGGCTGGGTATTTGGCCTGAAATTTGTTAACGACGCAAAATGTCGGCTCGGCGTCAACGCAATGGTCCGTATCTTCAGGATCTGGTGTTCCTGAACCCTTTTGAACAAACGCCTATCTATTCGACCTACCTACTATGTTGTACAACAGCAAGAGACAGACTACACAAGTGTAAATTGGTCAAAGGCAGTCACTGTGTCTTTTGGACTTAAAGTCATCAGAGGTTGAGTCTCTTGTTCACGATGCTACTCGAATGGAAAACAACTCAGCCCGGATTTCTGCTGTACCTTTGTAACCAGATCAGTTGACACAGTAGCTATCATGCTACAACTTTTAAAGCAGTCAATACAGCCATTTTTCTCGGTACACTAGCGAGTTCTTTTAATGCTCAACTTACAGTCTCTACAGAACAGAGTTTTGTTGCCTTACTGATAATACGGCAAACAAAAATACGCTTCTGTTTGAGCAACACGAAACTGTTAACATGCACGTACTGTTTAGTTCACTGTGAGTCACGATAAACCGAGTGCTGTAAAGTTCCACTTAGTTGTCTTTTAAGGCTTACATCTAGAAAACGACAATTGATAACCGACTGTGTTTCAGAAATGAAGTGAACGATCTCTCTGATTGACTGATCGTACACCATCCATTAAAGCATGGTGTGGGTTCAGTAGAACCAAAATATCATCTACAGATGACTAATAGCGACGTACTTTTAATGACACAGTTTAGCCATTCCTTGTCCAGTTTGCCGCCGAAAATATGTGCTGAGCGTGGACCTAGTGACGGACTCCATGTCAACTCCGTCAACCTGACAGACTGATGGTATTTAGTTATACCCGCCTGTCGTTTTCTAGATGTTTTAATTTTGTTGAACATATGTGTTTGTATTGCCTTGATGGACAGTTATCGGATACATTTATCCATCACTGTTGTTTTCTACGATTCAGCGAAAACGTTCGCGTGGCTCAGGGTAACGTTAGTAATCTATTCAATCAGTTAGGCTGGATTAAATGGAACTAGCTCATACTTTTCAGTCCCACTATTTTACCATTTATAGGATCAACCTGATTTGCTGTAAATTGTCTTCAAAATTATTTAAACTCCATTGGTAAACTGAATCACAGACTGTAAAAGTATGTCTAAACTATGATCGTGTTTGGAAGGTTTCTGACATTCACCTTGCCCGATACTGTACGTGTACACTGTAAAACTGAAGAACAAAATTACATTTTACGATGGATAGAAACAACCATTGATCATAACAGGAGCACTTCTGGTTTGATGCGTGAAAATGCACTCACGAAATGGTTCCGATTAGGGTTAAAGGGTTAGGTTAACATAAGTATTCAGAAACAGGTTATCTAAGGCATGCTTGCCTGTTTTCTCCAAATGAGCAAAGGAACAATCGTAGTGAAGCCACAGGTTGTCGCGCTCCACTGACTACATATATCGAATAATGGTTTTAATATGAATCACAATTCGTTGGTTTGTTTCCAAATGGTTGTTACTAAATTCGGTTACATTCGCATCTACCTCACCCAAGTCCTCAACCAACTGGTGACGTACAAAATTCTCTCCTCATTTAAAGCTATAGTTCTCTTTAACAGACACTCGAAATTGTCACGATGCAACGGGCTGGCCACAGGGGTTGCGTTATTGACGGTGGTCACAGCAAGAACGAGATTAGTAACTGTGGAAAATTCTCAAAATTGTAACATACAAGCAGGCCGTTTACACTATGAATGTCCGTTACACTTGCGGACTAACTTTGTGTCAACCTGGAGACACCAGGGGATAGCGTTCGTCCGAAGTAGGGATTATGATAACAGTCCTGCAAAAGAAAACAACATGAACCAGCTCGGGTCAAAGTCCCAGTAAGCTATGCGCACAGTTTACGCAAACGAAAACTAAAACGGCGCCAACAGTACAGCAACACGTTCTGTCACACAGTGCAAATTCTATCCGTGTGCGATTGCTGGTTGTGAACGCACGTTACAGAATGTATTAAAACTCTCATTCATTGTCCGATCTACATACATCCGTGCATGTTGAATTTGTGGCAAAACCAATTTAAACTACCTATTCAACTCTTGTTTAACCTCCGAAACTATTCTCAGTTTAGTTCCGTGAACCTTTCCACAACACCGAATGAATAAAACAAAGTGAATCAGATGCGTTGACCGCGGAACCTACTTATTTGTTCTCCCACTTTCAATCCAACGTCTCTGAAACCTTCTTTGTTAGTAGGTGTGCTGATAAACATCGGGTTTATAGATTTCACAGAGTCAGTGCTTGTGATGAAATACAGCAAGACCCTCTGTATTAGGGCTTAACACATGAAACTGACAATGGGTCCCTTTCGCTTTTCCATATGGGCAACCCAACCTGAAACGATTAAGTTCATTTTGTTGGAATGCGCTAATCACCTGCAATCGGGAAAGGTGCTATTTACACGCCCCATGTGGTCGGGACTGTTGGAAGAAGACTAAAGTTGTGTTATTTATAAAACGTTTGTGTGTGTACTTATTCGTAGTTCATCTGTACAGTATTTCGAAGTAGACGTGTTACTCGCTACTGTTGCCAAAACTACAGTGAATGATACATTCAACTGTTCAGAAAAACAACTTCGGATAGGTATTGGTCGGATAGTTTGTTCCCCTCAAAGGATTACAACTTCGGTCTTGTTAACTCCAATCAACTTTTATAGGTTGAATACCAATCGGAGTTAATCATGACACTCTCATTTAGTTCGATTTTTGGCTCCCCTACTTCGCAAATAAACAATGGACTTGATTTGGCCTCTTGTTTTAACCTGTTGTTTATGCTGTAAATAACATTCTCACGGTTGGGCAGGCACCCCGAACTTTCTGTAACCTGCTGAGCAATCTGCTGACTCTATGTGACATACATATCTTTTCTCATCAACCAAATTATGCGCCGAAAAGATTACTGAGATAATCAGATAAGTCTATTTCATCGAGATAATTTTTCAAAACGGTGTCAGTGTATATTGCACAAACCACGGTTTTCGTCGAAAATTGTCCACTCCAATTTCGTGCTCCCACTATTCATTCGATCATGGTCTGTTTGTGATATGTGTCAGCTCTAGGCCAACAAGCAAACACTCAGTTTTCCACTTAGACTGATTAAGCACAGAGTAGGAAAAATAATTTATGTCAATATTACGTGACCGTTGGAAGTTATCAAACACAGCGGTTAACAAACGGAATCTAGTATGTAGTGTTCTTATTTGTCGTCTCGTGAGCAAAAACGAACCATACTGCGAAGGTTAACACTAGGTTATAGGCGGTACAGATTGATTTACCAGACGCAATGATATCGAATTAACCATTGGCGCCGGCGACCGCAGTGAAGCCTCAATCGCAGATTGCAAATCCATTTTTGTTAATTCACCCTGAAATTACCTGATTAGTATAGTGTTGAGCTATGGACAAACAAGGCACACTAGATTAGATTTATTCGGAAAGTGGCAAACGATTTCGAGTACGTTTTAGTCAGAACCGAGTAGGCTGAAAAAGTAATGCCGGAGAAAATTGGATATGTTAAGAAATGTTTCCAGTCAAATGTTGTTTTGAAAAGCAAAAATGAAGTAAAGTCTATATCGAAAGGTCTGCGCGAATTACGCCACAGGATGGAAAGTTATGTGTGGTTGATACACACATGTTTGAGTGTGTCTTTTGACATTTCCTCCAGCCATACACACTCAAAACATCACTTCTGACGGCATACATTGGGTTCTCTCTCAGTACCGGACAGTACGAGGGTAACATGTTGTTCGTCAGTGTGACCGGTCTGGCAGTCAAGTATGGCCAAACCGTCAACGACTAGTTAGTCAAACAGGTGTAAGCGAGTGACTGGTTAATAGGACATCAACCATCTACAACAATGTGATGTTAGCTGCAGTATATATAACATTTAAGGACTGTTATTTCCTGATCTCACTGACTTACTGACAAGTTACTTTAAAACATACCAGCCACATACACAACTAGGCGTAACTGAGCTTAGCATATTTGCTGCCGGTGATATTGGTGCCAATCGAAATTCGACTTTTTCCAGCATCAGGCTAAATACAGAGATTCGAAATGTGTGCGATGATCTTGAAAATTGAACACATAAAAGTACACATCCCAAAGGAACGCGAATGTTACACATATAAGTGCATATATCATTTGATGGGCCTGCCTGCTCTACCCCGGTGGATGTTCCCAGGGATGATCATAACGTTCACCAAGACAGTTAGCAATAAACTGAACATTAAGCCAAAATGATTAAGTGCATATGGCATAAAATCAGCTTAAAACGCAATTACCGGTGGTTCCTCAAATGATGTTGGGAATAATTAACACGACACCAACTGCATGTGGCCAGCATTCGTGCGCCTGCAATTATAACCGAAGGAAAGACGAGGAGTACGATTATGGTCGCGGTGAGATGAAACCTGAAACCAAATTGTGGCTAACATTCTCGTCTTTGCAGTGATTCATCATCAAGTGGACTGCGTCGAAGTTATACTATAATGCTGCAAAACAGCCATTGATATGGTAGACAAATAAAAGGTTTGTTAATAATGTCAGATACATCATTGTCAAACAGTAACCAAAGGATCATCCTTAGCAATTGAACTTGTTTCATTCACTGAGTAGGGATTGGCGAAGGTAGTTTCAGTGCATAGACAAAACGGTTTTGGAGGAGATCCAATTGCGAAAAATGTGGACTTCAGCTGGGTTCGAACCAGAGGCAACATCACCAGATTTGACAAGTGCTGCACCAGCTGCTCATCGGTGGCGTTGATAGATTTTACCGTGAACTGATTAAGAAATCCTAGTTGAACAGTCAACCTACTGGGTCATCCGGTTGATTCTACTTGACAGCGGATTGGATGGGTAACTAGGTCCAAAGGTGAAATTTTTGAAATTCCGTCGGAGCTTGTGAGTTCAGCTGGCAAAGCATTTGTTTCGTCTGGACATGGTGTTTCCGTCGCAATTGGGTCTGTTATAAATTATCAAATCTGCCAAACCATTTAGCAGAAACGGTTTTTGACGCACTCGGGTTGATTACAAGCTATGAAGTGGATACAGGAGAAATCAAATTGTTTCAGCTGTAGCCAGAATTCAACGGATTACTACACTAAATCGGGTAAATTTCAGTCGTTGGATTAAGCGAAGCGAACCCACCTTATAGGCTGAAAAATCAGTTGTTTCACCTTTGGGTAGTGAATACAAAACTGAGACAACATGTGACGACAATATAAAATGCCCTGTTAACAGTGGATAAAAGTCTTCTGTTGATGGTTTAACCCAACTTACCGCTTTCCAATAATACCGTGATATACACGACCACACTTTCTGCCGGTTGCTACTTATTTATCTCGTTTTTGTATTGCTGTCTATAAGCCTCACCTGGTAACCATTTTGAATAAATATTTTACGTACGATAAGATAGAAATACGTTGCTTGATATGGCTTATGAAGCAGTGGCCAAGAGAATTTAGTAATGTTGGGTGCGGAAGTAACGTGAAGCCCTACCCCGTCTGACGCACCGAAACACATTTGATATATGAACATGAAGTTATCAACCCATCAGCTGCAGTCACGGAGATCGAAGAGAATGTGAGTAATTATTCCAGTCTACGAAATACCCTACTTCTTATGCAGTCTTCAAGTGGGTCGGCGGCACAAACTGTTCATTGATACTTAATTTCTAATCCACTCTGTACATTGGATCTTTTTGAATTTGTTTGAATTCACACACGGTGAAAGCAACAGGCAAGCTGAGAAAAGATAATGTCACACTTCGCAATCCGCAGTTTTCCTGTGTATTATTTATTTGTCGATTGGTTCATTTGGAATCTACATCAAAAGTGTTAGAAAATTGTGTATGCGACAACCACTGTAAAAGGAATATGGGAAAGGCCGATTTCAAGTTAGAGACGTCAGCGATTAAAGGCATCTCTGTTTGTCTGGATTTATTCTTACTGAATGATACACCTAGCTTACGGTCTTCAAACTTGAATCATAATTGTACGGTTACCTGGATAGTTCGTTTAAGAACTGAACCTCGGACCATAGTAGCGATTTTGTTTTAGACATGTTTTAAACAACTCGCTACCATGAACTGGCTTCATTCAATGCAAACACAGTCTTCTGGTGCATCATCTGTTAGTCAACTGTCACTCTGTAAATTCTAGTTCTGATGTGAAGGCCACACTGTACCAGCGTGGTTTCGTTGTACAGCTTTTAGAGCACATACCGTGTATGGATATGCGGTTCAGACTTAACCAGTGGTTGGAATACCCCACTCGAGTCTCTGTATAAGTAACGAATCTGGCAAGCTATATGCTGACGGTAAAGTGCCATAAAATATCTATTTTTCCATTAGCCTTCATAAGCACTCTAGCAGACGTGAACCTGACGTTACTATTGATGAAGGGTCCCACGGCAAGGTCTTAATCGACTCATAGACAGTTTGAATCAAGGCGTAATGAAATCCATCTAGAAATCAGCTTGACACCCCTTTCCAGAATGTATTCGCGTCGAACATAGGACACAATTGCATCAACACTTTGTGATTGTTCGGTTCTTGGTTACTTCGTCCCGCAGAATATACGTCCTGGTACTTTTTCACCAACTGAAGAAAAAATTTACGTTTTTCCAGTCATGGACTTTTCAAAAAGAAGTTCCCGGATATATTCCGATGGCTGCTTTAGGATCTTAATTAGACTTTAATTACCCTAAAATTAGAATAACATCATGCGCTACGTAGTTACGATATTATTGTGGTAAAAGTCAACATAATCAGTTAGCTTGAAGTGAGTTGTATTTGTCGAAGTCAACCGGAGCTTTCAATTGGGATACCAAGGAGCAATTCACAAAATTTAGTAGATTAGAAGAACTAGTTTCTGCAACTACCGTGGCTCTTTTGTTCTTCCCACTGAGACCAGTTATACTGACCACACCATCAAACATCTGAACACGTCTATGAATACCGTCCTATGTGACTTACTAACAAAATATCCAGTTTGACTAAAAGGCCCACGTGAAACGCCCTCCACTCATTCGAATCACCCGATCACCGCAATCACTGATTACTGTCTAATCAACTGGATCAAGATGTGTCAGGCCCTGACAGTGAGATGTTGAATTGTGATCACAGTTGGAACCATCAGATTTCACTTGCATGATCCGTGGACGTGTGCCCAAAAGTCCTATATGGGTGTCTTGAAAGTCATTAACAATGCTGTCAATTCTTTTTCGTAGGGGATTTTGTTTGGCGCGAAACCAGCTGATTTGAATAGGGGATTTCGTATTCTGGAAATTCGTTCTGAGTGTCAGTGCACACAGCGGGATTGAAACAGCAGGTGTTCACTGTTCTCGTTTTGTCACGAGTGACCAAATAGTGGTATTGAACGTGGTGGATTACCCAGAGTTACGAAACAAAGAGCTTCCCAGAAATAGATTACCAAGAAATTGTTTCTTGTTGATGGCCGAAAGATTAGATTCAGACTTTTGATAAGATAGGCGTGAATCAGTCAGTGTGACTGGAGTATGAGGGAAAAAAGAAGCCAGAATGATCGATTTGGCCAAAACACTCGAATAAACGTCTATGAATACTAAAAGGTTTTCGCTGGCACACGAATTGATAAGATTAGTCAGCAATTTCGACTTTGTAACTGGGTGATTGATGTAATCAGCTGTAATAATTATGCGGTAAGAGGTTGCGCTTTCAGAATAGCTTTTTTGTTGCCAAATAAAGTTCCTGTACACGATAACTTACATAGTATTTCTAACAATGTGAAAAATGATTCTGTCTGACTTCTGAATGTTATGCTGGCCTACCGAACGTACTTAATAGGTCGGTGAACCACGATGACATCGAATCTCTGAATAACACAACATCAACTATGTGTCGTGAGCAGCAAAATTTCGAAGCCCGTTAAAATGAATGTTGTTGTACACAGTATTTATGTTACCATGGTAGTAGATAAAAGTTTTAAGATCACGGACAAGGAAGTATATCATTTGTTGTTACCGGTGGATTATGTAAATATCGGCTGAGGATTAAAAAGACGTACGCATCATCTATTCACTAATTCGCTCATCGATCTGTGACAATCATTTTGCTCATCATCATCACAGCCATGAGCCTGACCAAAAGGTACTGTGGCTCGGGCCGCCGCTCACCTCAACAGTGACGTGGAATATCCTGGAAGAAAACGTTACTAAGAAGGTTGAAAATTAGTAAAAGAAGACTAGGCGGAAGAACTAGAAATATATGGATACATGTACGTCACTGACTGCGACACATCGCCATCTCGGATAGCGTCTCTAACCAATGGTTTGAGTGATCACGAGGACCCCATCCAGGCAGGCGACACCTACCCACTTTGCTCAATGGAGCAGTCAGAGTCTTCATATTTCGTGACCACGTTGTTACTTGACCACCACGCGGTTTTACCCAACTGTTGGTGGCCTCAGTATATAATGCTCGGTACGGTAAACGATCAGATGGCATACGGAGTACGTGACCCAACCATCTCAAGTTGTGCAACGTAATTAGTTGACCAATTGATCGCACAATCGGAGCATTCCGGAATACGCGTCGGCGAACGGCCACATTGTTCACGCAATCAGTCCACCTAATATGGGCCAATTGGCGGAGACAACGATGGTCAAACACAGCAAGTTTGTTGATATCTTCTTTGTGAACAGGCCACGTTTCCGAACCATAAAGCAAAATGAAGCGCGCACAGGCATTATATACCCTTCCTTTCAGTGACAACCGGACGTCTTTTCGACGCCAACTTTTGCTCAACTACTCAGTCTGCTTTTCTAACAACATATTCAGTGAGAATAATTCTTGTGGAACAAGTTACAACCCGAAGTTAAACAAGACGATTTACTTAAGAAAACGGGATGAGCGAATTCCAAAGCCTTATGGACTTTACATCCCACCATGATCATTGGTGAAACCTCAGTCTAACTAATCACCAAAGAATATGTAACTAGTAAATTGTAGCATTTCCAAAACGAAATACTAGCATCCCACTGTGACCCACTCGGTTAATAGTCAACCAGATTCATCATCAACCTGCTGACATCTAACTGATGCAGATGACCATGTCTGATTAGGGCTCATTGAAGTGGGCCTCATGGAAACCTTCTAAGTGATGCAGCAATACCCGAATATAAATAGTAAACACAAGACGTTGTCATCTTTCCATGGATAAGGACTGTGCAAAACTTTGTATTGATGAGCTGATTAGTTTTATTCATGAATACTTAGTTACCCCTGGCCTGCTGTTTAAAAGTCTTGAAGACTAGGTGAATTAATTACTTCATATTGGTTTACTGCTTTCCCGACAGATTCTATTATAGACGAATGAACGGACTTGGGACGAACATATGATTAAATTCTGTCTTAACAGATTTATCCAAGGGCTATTTAAAACAGTAGGTGTTATACAAACACAAGAGATAACTTTAGATGAACAGAGCCAAACATTAAGACTGACAGACTACTTACCCAGGGTAACAGCGAATCGTCCTTCGAGATTAAGTAAACGTGATACCGTGAGCACAGGTCCGCGAAACACGATATCCTTAGATTAGTCGACTGACGATGTCCTCATGACTTCTTTGTATTATTTGAGGAATGATAATCGTAACAACGTCAGTTCGCATCGGTATATGTTTGCATGAGGTTAATTTATTTGACCAGTGCCTGTAAACTCACACCCAATTTCATTGCAATGCTTTTAAAAACTTGTGTTACCCCATCTCTCACCAGACCAAAATGCCTGACTAGCTGGTTAGGACAATCACAATCGTCTGATTGTCTCACTCACCATACACGAAGAAATCATGTTTATGTCCCGTGAACCGGGGTAGATATGAGACCATCTGAGCGTTTGGTCATCATCATTTGATCCATAAGTAACCACACCTGCAGCACCTCTATCCTACTACCGTTACCCTATTGCGCAACACATGTTCATAGTTAATGAAACATGTGAACATACCCGCACCTCTTATGAATACATTAGTCCACACTTCTCATTAATTTGCGATTAACTTGGGGTGCAGACCCGTTCACCAGAGGGTGACTGGCATGACTGAGGTTGAATAAATAATCAGTTTTGCTGACTAAAATGTTGAGTGGGTAGTTACCTCCTAATTGCTAGTCTGCGTTTGCCCTGTAATGGACTGAACATCAGTCATAATTGAGCCAAACTTTCGTGAACCAAGGTTGTGAAACTTTTACAGTGTGATGTCTAGAACAAACCCAGTGTGTAAACAAAAGCGGTTGAGGTCAACGAGCTAGCAAGATGAACAAGAAAGTTGAAATTTAGACCATAGACAGGACAGAGATTCATGCAACCAGTACATTCAAGCGAGATAAAACCACGTGGCTGTAAATTGGTATAGTGGTGAGCAGATGTTGAGTACATGGGAAGTCGAAGCCGTCCCCAGATATGAGTGGTATTTAACGGATAAATAGAAGGCATTTTAAAGACAAACATTGATAGGTCGTTCAAAGGCCAGTATCTAACGTTCAGTCGATGATGGCGTTTACCATGCTTAGCTGATTGCGTTGCTTCAGATGTTTGGATTCATTCGGCCTAACGCTTAGTTCATGCCAGAATTGGCTCGACAATTTGTCTACTTTATGCCATAACCAAGTAGCCCTTCAGTCGGTCACACTGAAGTTGCTAAACAGACGAAGATTAACTTGACAAAGTGGGTGGCGTCATTGTTCTATACACAACGATCACAGAGCTGTGAAGAATTTGTAAGTATTGGTCAATGTTGTTTTACATGTGACTAGTCCTAATGTGGCGCCACTTTTGTGAACCAACTGCCGGCAAAATGTTTTTCTTGAGGCAGATGGTTCTCGTTCAGAGTATGTCGAATTTTTCAAACTGTAGGGTAAAACCCTTAGACATGGTGTTGCCAAACGTTGAACAACTGTTTCTGGTGTGAAGAGCCTCATAAGTTGGTTACACAAGCACCAAACCGACCGTAAACTGTAGGTTCGTAGGCGGACACCAGTGGAACACAGGAATGTTCTATGTACAAGCCCATCCTGAGCGTTCCATTAAAAAGTAATCTTCAGCCAGTCTGTTTAATTCGTTCGTCCAGTGGGGATAATTCTTGCCTAACTTTCGGAGTCAACTTTTTTTTTCAATAAAACTGTATTTGGCTGCAACTTATTTTCCCCCAAACCTCTAGGCATTTTAAACCTAGCTTGAATTTGGACCATGTAAAGTTCATTGACAAGATTACCGAACAGAATATCTGTTGATATGATTCGTATAACTAAGGCAACAACGAAACTTAGCTCACTCTATCTGAGTGAATATTCAACCACAGTAATTAGCCTTCTGATTATATTTCATCTCTTTGAGTTAGCTGAACTGGGATTTCTTTGTACTCATGATAGTATTGGTGACAATTTTCGTCTAGCCCTGAGTGTGTTTCAGTAATCTGGTTCATCCGATGATTTTAGTGGACACAGATAACAGCCAACGCATCTTTTTGCAATACAAGTAGCTATAGCAAGTGAACAGTTGCAGCAGCTGTTCGGCTGCAGACAAGGCGTACAATATTCTATCACTATTCGCTTGCCCGAATGTTTTCATTGACGTGACACACTTAGTTCATTCGGTGAAGGTCGTAAACAAATTAACCTATCTGCCACTCAGTTGTGTCACTCCTCAATGTAGCTTATTCGATTAAGGTTTTGGGCAACGGTCGTCCCACTTTTTTAAAACATCTGGCTCTAACATTTTGTGCAGATCACTCACCATGGTAGACAAACATTATGTACTATTGTCCGTGCATGTTTGACTGACTAGTCACCTGCTTCAGTTTTCCTTTTAACTCCTTCACCTGATTAGTTCGAGTACGATGACGTATTCTGTAGATCCCATCTGTACACCAGTTACAGAGAGAAACAGTAATGTTCGGTACCACTATAGCGGTGTGCTTGTAATTTTTTGTTTATTAGGTCGGTTCGTTTTAGATTGTAACTCTGAACAATAATATCTTACATCTAGTTGGTGTTTCCACTTTGATTCTTTCTACAAACATCACATAGAACTGTGCATGGGGTAAAGGAAGTCTGGTTTTACACTCGTTGAAATAAAAGCTATTATCGGTTATTCCGTTTGGTTAGACATCTCATTCGTGATAGATTTCTGAGAAGGATAAATCAGCACGGCAAGTCTGAACAGACGGAAGAGCTCCGGAACTGTGTGACAGTCAGATAAATAGCCCAGATTCACCAGAAAATATTTATTCATGAATGTTTGCGTGATTAACATTTTTCTGGCAAATTTCTATTTTATGGGATAAGGATTCATTTGGTGAGTAAAATCGTGCTTTCACTTGATAGTAAGATTGAAAACCAAAAACAAATGCATGAAGTACGGCCAACTGCTTTTGATCCAGAACCAATTAGAGCTTCATCTGTTGCAATGCTACCTGTTGACCAATCCCAAAATGACAGTGACAATGACCTTCGTTTGTAAATCCAACCGCTCCCGGTTGTTTTGGAATTGGATGGAAGCCGTGTTCCGGTGTAAGAACCTGCGTTAGGTCATTGATCACCAGCGGATAGATCATAGACCCGTCACGCTTGTCACGTAACCGAATTGAAACGGTACCTTCAAACACGGTCTCCACACAAAAGCGTCCATCGTATTCGTCCTCTGTGATGACTAATTCGGCGCGAGTACGATAACCCGGAGGCACGACCACCTGAAGAGGGTACAATACATGTTACGTCAGACTGTGCTAGATTGAATAGCACTGTTCACTTGTTATCTTAAAATTATAAGTTCCCAACTGCCTTCTTCAATTTATAGTCAGTTTATAGTCAGTATCACTGACCTGCTAGCAATGAGTTAGTTGGCTGAGTTTTATCTTGAAGTTAAATGAAGACGAGGTAGGACGTTGGGTAATCTGAGGGTAGTTGTAATGAAACTTACTACTGGGTGAGTGAAACTCACGACAGGTTTGTTTCTGTCTTACAATGGTGCTCCATAAAGGTCGAGTTTGAGTTATCTAATGTTCGCGTACAGCAGGCGTTTCCTTAGGTAAAGTTTGGCTGTCCTGGAAAGCACCGTCTAATGCTGTGGTCACAGCTAAATCAGTTAGCATCCTCAAATCCTAACCCAGTTGATAAGTATACGAGAATCAGCCAGCGTCAGACTTCGTAGGGATATCTATTTAATGAACCCTTTCATATTACCAGAGGTGTACGAACGGTCGTCTTGTGCTAAATGTTTGCCTGCATATCACTTATATAAAGTTTCTTCCTGGACCCAGCTAAGGGGTTAATTTTGCCATACTGCTACCTGGTTTACCCTATATTCACACCAGTATATATCAATCATGCAACAACATTCAATTTCCAGTCAACATAGGTGGGAACGCACAGACGGTCCATCTTTTTCCAACTGGTAAAAGCCCATAAACCTACGTACCTGCTCAGAATTAGAAAGCTATATTTAGACCTGCGCGATGTTACACTTACAGCAGTCGACTATCTACAATACTCAGTGAGTGGACTTTCTCAACAGTCCCATCTGGTCATGTGTAATGCGTGCTAAGAATCACCTCCATGAAATACAGTGTTATAGATCACTCTATTACGGACAGTCTAGCTTAGAGTTGAGACTACTGGATTTTGGGTAACCTCGGTCACCTCCAGCAGTAATGCTTACGAACTAACAAATACCAGCCAATGTAACTTAATCAGCAGATCAACTTTGACTGGCAACCTAGTAGAGGAAATACTATGCGCGTGGGTTCATCAAAGATTAAACAGCTAAAAACCATTTTTCTACTACGGCAACATGGATTAAGTGATAGTCGTGGTCACCATTCAGTATACAATCTATAAAACACAAAGAACATCCCACAGTAGATTCCATAGCAAAACTCCTGTTGAATGTGATGTCCTGTATTCCTTCATAGTCTTCAGCTGTCCTGGGTCTAGGCTGTACGACACCTGGAGAACTCCAAAACGTGTTGTCTCTTTTCACAGACATGCGACATAAGTGTGACACCTGTAAACGAAGGTGATATTTCATGCACTGAGAAGAGTATTTCGTACGATACATCAGGCAGTGGTTTCAACAAACTTTCTTTTGTTGTATTGCCGAAGTGATAGACAGGCAAAAATATACAGAACCATATTCGCCAAAACAATACAGATTTCGTTATGACTGACTTGCAGTTGGTTCTAGCGCTACTGATTTCTCTCTTCGCAAGTGATTGGTCCGAATAGACATATATCGTTTTTTGCTTGATCAAGTTGATCTGAGACTAATCACAGCAGTTTGCCACTGAATTGCATAAGAATCCGAGTTTAGACACATCTGGCGTTTTGCAGTTACCTACGGCTAAGAAGGACCGATTAAGCCATTTTATGACTGACCGATTAATGCCAGGTATCAATCTGGAAGGAAACAGTGAATGTGAAGACCGAAAGTTTGCTTTTAGAGCATAATTCGAGATATAACATCATTAGGGCTCTGAACTAATTTACAGTTACCTACAAAAATGACAGAAACCAACATGTCTCATTGTTGATAGTTTGGAACGTAAAATAGAGAACGAACGAATATTATTTTTAGTTGACAAAGTTGATTCGCGTCATAGTGGCTACTGAGGTCAGTTTTCTGTAGTTCACAAAGCGGGCAATAAATTTCACTTTTGTAATCAACATATTGTATTCGAAGTGGATTTTTATCATGTTCACTTACGAGATGAGTCGTGTTTTGCCCTTAGTAAAGTAAGATATTTTACCAGAGTTAATTTGCACACCTGTGTTGGTTCTGGTCAGCAGCACGGACTATCAACTTTAGATAACTGAAAATGGTAATAAAACACGACATTTCTGATTAGAACCTCTGAGTGTTAGGCTTGCGACGTGTTATCCATTACACCATCGATTCGTTAGCAAGGGCTGGCATGTACACGAATTTATTTTTCGTCTATCTTAACATCTTGTTGCCTCCTTGATCTAGCTAACTGTGTTTCGCGTTCTTTCCTATATTGCATCATTTAATATCTGCATTGAGTATTGACTAAACGTTACCTATTTTTTACAGTCCCTGTAAAGTGTGACAAACATTTTCTACACTAGCATCATGAGCGGTAGTTTGTTCGATCTACACTCCTCAGTCTACTTATGTACAGTAGTGTTTTTAGAGCTTCCATTTGTTAAAAGTCATTTTCGGCGAACACAACTCATTTGGTCGTATGTTATTTTCCTCTGATGGTCACTAATTGTTTGTGTGTTGAACCAGTTTGAGTAGAATAAACCTTTGGTAGCACTGTTTGTTCTGGCTGAAACAGGAGGTTTCCAGGTACCCCTGTAGGCAGCGTACAGCTGTGAGTTGGTGTCTATTCAGTATTTAAAGAGGCGAAATAATAACTCTATTGCTTACAGCCCCAAACTGATCAGGGAAGAGCAGTAAACACTTTTCATTTATGCCTCGTATATTTAGCACCAGTAGAACCCGACCTCTGCCATTCTAATGTGGATGGCAAAATTTCAACACTTCCGCAGTCCGGTGGACTGAATCATCTTTTCAGCGCATTATGGTTGTTTGTTTCCTCATTTTATCTTAAGTGAATGGATCAAACAAAAACAAAAGTGTTGGAGATTTCTCGTAGCCGTAAATGCGCGTATTTGCTCTTCAGGCACCACCTATATAACAGGGAATCCATTTTTGTTGGACTCTCGTTGAACCACTGCACTGAGACTTAAGAGAATTTGACCAACTCTCGAAAGATTTATTAGAACAAGTGCATCCTTCCGGATAAAACAACTAACTGCATGTAAGGAAACAAGAATTACTGCAACCAACTGACAGTCATTTTCCAATTGCCTACCATTATTCATCCTTTCCCGTAAAAAGCAGTAGGATACAGATGGGTAACGAATTAGTCATAGTGACAATCATGTTTCGGCTGGACAAGTATGACGCTGAAAATATTATCTACTTTGTGAGCTTATTAACAACGGCCAACTTGAACAACCATCGTACTCAAGAAACATGTGTCACGCGTTTAAATTTACCATCACTTATGATCGATCTTCAATACGTCATCCTGAGGAAAGACAACTGGCAAGCGAAAAATGCCAACAAACAAAAAAGCGCTTTGTGTACGTTACGGACAACCGATTCAACAAAATTTGAGAGAACAAACTAAAACCACGAGGATGGAATCGATTAACTGAAACCCGACAAAATACTTCATAAGGCTAGAATTGCAAATGACCACCCGAGAAGCTGCTGCTCACTGGTAGACTGCAAGAATAAATTCAATTCCCAAAATGAGTTCCTCCAAAGTACTTTTTGCCGAAAGAAATACCCAAATGAACACCAGTGCATGTCATTCGTATGCTTGTCGACTCCCAGGATCAATACTGGACGCCATTACCGATTTTTCCAGTTCATTCTTTCAACCCTAAACGAGAAATGTAATGAAATCCGTGTGAGATCCCTGTACTACTGTACTACTTTTAGCTACGTGAACCGAACAAACTCGAGTCAATTGCTGCAAGATTACGATGTCATACCGAGCGTATTTGTATTACTGGTTGATTGTCTGATTAGTGTAACAAACAGAAACGTGCTTCAAAAATGATGTCTTTTATCCTGTCAACTATGATGTATTTCAAGCAGGTATGTTGTTATCTTTCATGACTTTAACCTACAAATACGAACCATTCCAACCTGAAGAAACAGGAGTAATTAAGTGTGCAGTCGATTCTCAATTTGAGGGTGCCTCTGTACTGCATTCTGAATTCAGCACTATCCCATTAGATTTTTGTCAAGAACGAGTGTTCAATCGACCGTAACCATTTCATGATCACTATAAGATGTCTTGGTGTTGTTTGTTACTCACGATCGGTATCGACAACACAGGTAACAGTAAACGAATTTATACATTCCACTTACTTCCATTTACACACAGTTCCAAGTTCAGATATCTTGAAGTTATCAGTGGGACAATGTGCATTTTTCGTTACGCATCACTATAAACTTTAACAAGGTCAAGAGACTAGTTGTTTTACCTTACTTTTCCAAAAGCAGTTACTACACTTTGACATCTCTATTCAGCACTCAACAAAGACTGCGTACCCCTCGCTAGAACTACAATTCTCCTGTGGCCTACCATGGGTTTTCCTAAAAGAATCTCGTGCCGTTAAACACATCTACATAACTTCCAGACTAAATACGGTCATATTCGGTGTACATAGAATACCAATGCCACTGTCAGATCCTATTTAGTAGTATGCAGTCCTCAACTGATCACAGACCTACTGCAATCTTTATCTGAGCTCGTCTGAATAACCAAGCCCAACTACATTAATCTTCGGTGCTAATGAATCCTGAATTCATTTCCAGAAGGTTCACAGAGTAAGTGTGCGTATAAGGATGCGCATCGTTTCTGCTTATTGGCCCTTCCGAATCCTGTGCTTTCAGTTTTACCTCAGTCACTGTAATTCGTAGCTTTCTCACTATCGCTGAATACGCGGTGGTAGTGATTACTGACATATAGTCCGGAGGTGCATACAATATATAGCTTTAACTTGACTCCATGACGACAATAAAAGTTGAGCGTTACCCATAAACCATTACGGATGAGGTTTAAATACTATACCTCGGCTATGACGACTGTGACTCGTGATTAACACGGGTATCGTAAGAAAACGTGCACAGGAATTCAAATTCCTGTACTAGCGAGGGTGAGAATGGCTGATTATCTCAGACAAGAGCGAAACTCGAGTTAAGCGCCACTTTTCTGAATCATCTGGCCGGTACATCTAACAAAATGCGCAACCTATAATCAAATGTAATTACCATTAATGTTACAGTAGGCGACACTTAGATTTCTCATCAGGGTTTTTTGACAAATTCTGTGGAAAATAATAACACGTAAAAAATCGTCGATTTCGTGGGTACGGTAATGTCAATACTGGGCAACTCTAACTCTTAGTGTGGATAATCACGAAATCCTCCGTTCCACTTAGGTCATTCCTCCGGCCTGTCAATATATTCAGGATGCGGGACCACGTCACCATCCAAACAATCGTAGTCTCGATGAATAATGTGCAGTACAGTGAACATGGTCCAACTATGATACCTCGTGTCCCTTTATTATTGAACAGGTTGCAGGATGAAATCATCTAATCAAGACGTCTTCAGCTACAGTCAACTTGAAACCATTGTCCTGCAGTCTGAATACAAAATCAAAAACGTGCACCCGTTTTGATCAATAGTTCATGACTATGGATAGATTTCAATACACCATTTAATCGATGTTCCACGCTTAGTTACTATCATTGTACACAGTGGTATAACGCAAAGACACCAGTCATTTTTCACGTGTATACTCACATGTCACCTATCACCATTTAACGGTGTTGTGTAAACAATCACATCCAGATCCCGAACTCTTCACACACCATTCACGCTCGTCTTACCCCGCTAACAGTGGCCGACTGGCGTTACGTACAGGATCGGTTGTGTTTCGATCGTTATGGTGGTCACCACCACCACAGCCTGGCAGAACGACAGGCGCATTCGCGTGTAGCATTTGTCCGCTCGTGTAATTGACTGACCGGATACACACAAATTACAACCTAGTCAGTCAGAACAGCTGGTCTTCGCACCTGTTCACCATATGGTTGGTAACATTAGTTGAAAATGTAACACGCCGTGGGCTACTAGTTAGAACAAACGAACAGTGTACCACGGAAATTGTTTAATCTACTTGACTTTTGACCAACGACGATTCGCAGAACGCAGTGAGGGAAGATCGACAGCAGGTCAACAGCCTGTGTCCGCATGCCACCACAGGATTATGGAATAGCTCACTCAATGGCAACGCAATCATCAATAGCAAATCAACAGTACGCCTATTTTACAATATATAATCAGATTTCACTGGAAAAATGTGAAGTGAATTGTTATCGAACAGACCTAGAAAAAAGAAACTGAACGCAACAGTAGGCGGAAGGCTGAAACAATGTGTGTGGCCGCGCCAAAATTCTGGAATGCGTAGAACCAAATACTTTTTGACATTTCACTTCAAGCCGATTGGTTACATTCCTACAGGTTGATTGTAATGCTTTGGAACTTGAACTTTTCGTGCTTCCTACAAAACAACTACCAAATTGACCTTTGAGCTTCACACTACGCAGTGTATTTGTACTGCGGCAAGCAATATGTCTGGAACCAGAACTTCAGACCGGTCAGTCTAAAGTGTGACGCATGTACCGAAGTAATCATGCTCTTGCAGAACTAAACACAGGAAAGGAGGTTTCATTGCTCAGAGATTAGTCTGTTGCCATACTAAGACGGAGGCCATCAGGAAGCTTTTCTATGTCTGAAGACTGATTATCATTCGATGTGGTCAACCTCTCTCGTCCAGTAGGCTGGTAACCTCATTTAATTGGTCAAAAGGTCTCTATTTTTGGGCTAACGCTGAATCAATGCTTCAGTCCAAAGGCAGTATAACAACCTAGGGTGACTGTTTGATATTGACTGGACGATTTTTCCATTTATGAGTACAGTTCGTTCTCCACGAAGACTGTTCAGAGATAATTCCGCCAACTTCTTTCTAATACAGTTCACTTGCTTACTACGAACACCGTGCCAGCTTTCCAACACTAAGAATGGCATTGTTCAAAGATTTCGGTTATGGGCGTGTACAAACTTTTTTTCCACAGTGTGGTAAGTAAATGTGGAAACTGAAAATAGTTACGAGGTTGAAGGAACATGTTCTGAAATAAACATATCATTATCTTCGATTCTGCGTTGTAAAGGCAACGCGTTTGACCAGAGACGAACACTGACTGTTGAGAGCCGATCGGTAACGCTCAGACATTATGATCTTTGTGCATTGACATAAATCTCTGTCGAACGTAGGATGCATCAGGCTATGCAGTAGCATACCCACCGCTTATCCGAGCCATTGGAGCCGGTGCACTGAGACAGAATTACTGGTTGACGTGAAAAACTTGCCGATTTCAGAGACTTTTTATGATTTGTACGGTGTTTCGCTGAAGCGAAATACTTCTCGGAAGGCGAACTGACTTTGCTAGTATATTTTGAAGACTGGGCCTATTTAGATTTGAACGAGATCGTTGCTATACCTTAAGTTTCTACGCCAGTCACTCGGTAGAAATTTTACATTTCCGTGTTGACAGTTGACCAGTGGACATTTTAAGGTGTAGTCGGCACTAAATTCAGACTGGAAATGTCAGAAGCGTTTGTCATTCCACTAGTAATATCTTGAGTAGAAGTGTTGTCCGCAGCTTGCCTGACGGTGTGGGGAATGACTTAATAACGCTTAAGGCGCCATGGCAAAGATATGCACTACTGACGAGCTCTAACAAGGATGGAACTAGAATATGCTGTTTCTTCTCAAAAAGGGCTGACTGGAACGTTTACGGGAATGTGACGACTGCGATCAGTTGCCGGTTTTGTTCAACTTATAATTATGGTTTTGCAATAACATTCAATTAACAGATTTTCGAATGTGACTTGAAATCTGCTGGATTCAGTCGACTGATTGGTTGTCGTTAAGGTAGCAAAAAGTAAATATATTTAACAGTGTTTTGGTCTCTACTGTACAGCTTGAAAATTTTTATACGCACTCAATCGACTTGGCGTTGTTTGATTATCAGTTTACAGAAAATGTGCTTCGACCGTAACGCCAAGAAACAAACTAAGTCCATCTTTCAAATTTGGCATGGAATAGTCGGATTGTGCGCACGATCGTTTGCATGGACTCGGTATATGTGTTGACTGCTTTGTGCAAAACCGTTATGGAAGTGGCGCACAATTCCGTTTTTTGTTTTTTGTTCCACTAAATAAGCAAGTTTGATATTCGACATGTCAGTCAGGGAAGGGTCGCACATATACAACAGTTGACGAGCAGCGAATCGACGAACGGCTACTCTGAGAATTAGATTGTTCTATTAACTGGCATTTGTGTAGCGAATTGGTCAACCAGTTTCGTGGCTTTTTTGCTACTTAGGGTAGTTCATCACTTTGATGGGCTGATGAAGATTGTTTGGGATTATTGTACGTTCGTATTAGAAAGAACAACATACTGCTGAGTGTGTGTATGCTTTTTGAAGTGACCGTGCAATTTGGTTGCATAATATAGAAACTGTTGTAGTCAAGTAGTCTTGACACTGTCACTGTGGTCAGGCCACGCAACGTCAAGTTTAACACTCTGAGCAGTCCATCATGATTTTGCTGGAGGTGACATCTGTCTGTTGGTAAAAATGACTGTGTTATTGTTATTATCTTCAGGAAACAAAATGGGTTCACTAATGAACTAAGAGTAACACAATAAAAGAAAATGAATGTGAATATCTGTCTGAATATTTGTCTATCTGTTCTACTTAATCATTAAAGTCAGAAAACAAATGGGTTCCCCCTAGTTTTCGCCTTTTGTAATTCACTAATTTATTACATCCCCTTTGCTTACATAACTGACGGAAGCTCACTGTATATAATGCCGTTCTATCGCTTTGCTACTTAAGCCAGTGTTTTATCTTTCTAACCGAACAACGTGGAGCCTCTAAAAGATGTTTGTCATAAAAGCAATCAAATGAGAAATGACTTTCAAAAATCTGCCATCGTATATTTAGTCGAATAATAGGTTTTCAACTTAGCCTAGTATTGCAACTTTGCCTGTTTACCAATGCTGCTTAATTTCTTCATTTCAAATAAGTTGTTCCGTGGAAAGATTTAATTTCAAAGTTACCAGATGACTGACTTTAAACAAATAACTAGCAATTTTTAAAAACCGGTTAATTTGTCTTTGTTAAGTTGAAGACGAGTTTGGTTGTTGTGAAAAAAGATGGGGGAGATTTAGAATAAATAACGCGTTTTACATAGATCTGCAACAATAAATCGGGTAACTTAAACATCTAGTTCAGTTTTATACACAAAGGAATAACTACAAATGCGAGCTGTAAGAAATGTCAAACAGAGCGTTGCTTGTTATTTTACTGCGTGCATTTCGACAGTTGCCCACAGGTGATAACAAATATGAGCGTTGAGCAACGTTATTCGTAAATGAGGTTATCTTTGCGCTGGGTAGAAAGTTCCAATTATTTACAAGAGATTCTACGAAGATAAATAGCAGACAGAAGAACACAGAGCGTAAACAGACTTCCTACCAAACTTCTGAGGAGTTGACCATCATTTCAATAACAACTTCATATAAAACGCAAGAGTTTATCATTAGAAAATTGCAGAGAAACCATACTGACACGTTTGCTGTTATGTTAGAATAATGCCTAATTACTTTACGTGATACCAACCGAACACTTGAGTTTCGTCTATGTGAAGAACCACAGTATAAGCAACCGCATCGAACATTTGGCTTCTAAACAACAAATGGCTAAACGCCCTGATATATGTTTAGATTACGTCCAGATGAACACCACTGTATAATATAATCCCTGAATTGCGACCAAACCATAGGTGAACTGAGGTGTTTCATAAGGTTTGCATACTATATTACAAACGTGCTCGGAGAAAACAGTGTAACGGAAATGTAGGTAAGAAAATGACACAAAGAAAAAATATTGCTTTGAAAGACATCAGTTTTGTTTAACGGTAGCATAGACATTTGCGGCAAATAGACTGCTCAGATACATTTTTGAAGTAATCACGAATTCGATCACAATACGCAAGATTTATTCCGTAAGATTCAAGACGTGACGAGATACGAGTAGCAGACAGTATGCTAAATATATTAATCTAATTTTAAAGCACTCGAATGACTTAGTTTTTGACATTTCAAGAATATAAAAGAAAGTCTGTCAGTGTGAATTAGTGGAGCCAAGATTTAAACGTGGAGTTCGGCAAGCAAACTACTTTTATGAACAGAACGTGGAACAACTGACAGCTATGTGAGGAACGTCTTTCTAAGGATTTTAATATGAGTGAATGAAAAACAAATAGGCCATTGTGCAACATGCATCTTTAGCAGTACGGATGTGATACTGACAGTTCGCCATTTACCAATCCATCATCTGTTAATATAATTACGCTAAAAATGAGGTTATTCAAACACCCATACCAGTACTACATTGAACCTGGAGCAAAACGAAAATTTCATTTGATCCAGCTATGTTGGAAGGTTTCAACTGTAAAAACTAATTAAGCACAGCAACAGAATTAGTTGAAGCAGTTCTGTTTACAAGATGGTTATAGTCCAGCATAATGCTGCACAAAACAGTCATTTCTGAAAATGGAATGAATGAGTATCTTTCTGAAGGTACAAAAGTGATCTGTTGTGATTTACATGTTTCTATTCTAAAGCATGTACATTAGGAAGATAAACTGTCAAAAATAAGATGAACAATGTCCCACGAATGATTTTCTCCTAGAAACTCGTCATTTCCGAAGAAGTACTAGGATATACATTTTATTCGTTCGCGACCTTTTGTCTATGCAAGGTAATGTTTACTACTATTTTTTTGTGATGCAAGCTACAAATGGAGTACTAACACTGACAATCAAAAACATCGTAAACAAGTGGTTCGTTATGACCATCATAAGCGGTTTGAATGAAAGCACTACGCACCGGCGAGGCTACTGGTGCAATGTTATTGATGTGTAATCGAGAATCCAACCGACATTATTTGAACCTCGGCCATAGCTGATCGCAGCTTTTGCACTCAGAGAGGCTTAGCAGTTAGTTAATTTCGAAAAACTGCACTACGCTTGAGTCTCATTACGGTCAGAGCTCGTCTATGTGCATAGATCAGCCGGGAGTAATATTTGCACTCCTGTACAGGTTCTTTTTATGAAGCCGTGCTCACTACTGCATGACTGATCGCAAATTTGGCACGACAGAATTATCACACCTAATTGATCAGCCACGTTCGTTCGAGAATAATGGTCAGCTGACCTGATCGTCTCCACAGGAGACACTGTGGTTTTCTTATTGTGAAGAAACTGGCATAGTTTCAACAATATCCCTTCACATGAATGTAGGCTGAAATTATGCAACTGGTTGTGGCAACAGCATGTGCTAATTATGCGCTTTCGCGATGAGGGACTGAGGGCTACAGCCTCTTTTCGGAAACGGCTGGCTGAAGAGTCATTCTAGCGGCAAAAATTGTCCTCAACTTAGTATTTGCCAGTTGAATCCCCGATTGTTCAGCAGTAGTTAAAACCAGCCGATTCGTGTGTTAAACCTGCTCAGGTCCCAAACAGAACGGATCAATGGGCGAGTTGCACCTTTCAGCCAACGAACAAACGTAACTTGAAGGACCATACTTTTCGTTGCCAACTGTCTGACGTTCAAACTAACATCTACGCAATTGGTCCGACCTATAGTTCGATCCCACCCAACATATATAGGCCATCCCCCGGTGTAGTTGCACCGGTCTGTAAATAAATAGTTGAGACACTATGTTTTCCTACCAGTTTTGCGAAGGACATATTTAAGATTAACTCTGGTTTGTTTATGTACCATAACGTAGTCCATCCGCCTCTTGTAGCCATCAACTCCTCAGTATATTCACCTTGATGGTATTCAGGGTGTGTGCCTTTTAATGTTTAATCTATCCAGGATGTTCTTCGGCAAACTTTATTTTATCTGTCAAAAGAAAACACTCCTCCCACTGTGAGACATTGGTTTAACTGAACTGTAAGTCGTGTAGGTAGAGTCATACACCTACTGGACGTCTACTTCGAAAAGATATCAACAATGACAGTGAAAACTAGTCCCCGAGCTGGTCGTTAAGGTTGTCTGCCTCAAATGTCTTACAAACCGTTTTACAGTTGGCGATAGGTTGTACGTGTTCAGGTCAGCTGAAGTGCGCCCGAACAGTATCTAAATTGTCATCCCACCATTACAGCGGTATACAACTGGTTTTTAATAAAGATATCGTCGGGGCTATGTAGTACGAATGTACTGTTAATAAACCCGGAGCAACTGATGCGATGAATGTTGCTGATGGAAGTAGACTTGAATAAAAGCAATAATTTCGTAGACAGTAATGATCCGGGTTACACAGCCTCTACCCAGTCATGCGGCGATCACAACTGAACCAGTTAACAGTACATTAGCACTACCTTTCTTGGTCGATGAGATGCTGACTGGTGGAGCACGCAAACCGTTATCATATGTGTATAACCTTGAGTGAAGCAGTCGAAGGAATTCAAGTAACTCCTGGACGATGCTTCTTCTAGCTTGCTTCTGGCTTGTTCTAACTGCTGCATGGTGTACTGGTAAACGTGGATATAATACTTTCAGTCAGTCGCCAACCAAGCGAAATAACACTCCACTTTGATGGACTGGGCGGACTTTGTGTGGAGATTATCATTTTATCTATTTCAATTTGGGCAGTTTGAAAAGTTGTCTTCCACGGAATGTGGTCTATCTTTGGGGAGGCATTACTGTGACGACTACCACAACTTGCCCTTGGCATACTAAAAGTAAAATGACCTGTTTGATTTATTTTTTTTATCTGTAACGAAAGTTTGGATGTCATTTACAAACAGCACCGTCTCCTTTCTCCAAATATCTGCACCGATAACATGCCATCTAATTAACGATGTATCGTTATTACCCTTCAGTAGTGTGTTTTCTGGCCTAGTTTAGAGATCAACCCTAGAAAACGTGAGTCCTGGTTTTCGATCGGTATGTTTTAGCCTAGTGTAGGTGTGTCAGACAGCTACTTCATATAAGAAGCACCGAAAAATATCTTTTCTTGTCTACTTTAGATGACAATCTCACAGGATCAACGTCGAATACGAAACGTTGATCTTGACTTAGCTTTAACTAAATAACAAATAACCTACATTGAGGCTATGGCGAGGCCCAGTATAAACAATTGCATTAAGATTCATTTTTTCCGGCACTGTTCAACATTAATAAGTTTGGTTATAAAATTCATATTGAAGTCCATTTGTGACTACCGGACATCAGAGAACCAATAACCTGCTGAGAAGTTGTATAGTCTACATAGAAATCCCCTTTCAAAGTGGTCTGATTAACTATACCCATTTTCAATTGAATTCCACCCACTAGATGATCCACGGCAATCTAGCAGTCGGTACTCACTGTCTGTAAATTACGTACACCACCACTACTCGTGAATGAACCGGGATTGTTTTTGAGCTCAAGGTTCCTATGTGTTAGAATCAACATCAGTTCTCTCAATTTCCGAATGTAGTCACTGATAGGCATCCATGTAAACTTCTGAATTGGGTGAAAATTTCCATGTGAATAGTGCCCAAAAATTTCACTTCAGTACACGCCTACTTCCTATTTGGGGAACCAGTGTACGACTTGACACGAAGTGGTAACCAAATATTTAATAATACTGGCTTAGATATCATTATAAAATGTTATATATATATATATATATATATTATAAAGTCAAAATCAGTTTTGCAAAATGTACCACTTCAGAGCATGCCGCTTCATCCCCACAGTCTGCGAGGTGTATACAAAAGTTTGATAAGCGTCGTAAAACAAAACTACAAAATCAATAACTACAAGTATACATAGGTAAAAAGTCACTTCGCTTGCAAAGAGTGGCTTCCATGTGGTAACGGACAACATTTCCCTAACCAGAGAAGTCATCGGTTCGTTGTCACGTAATGTGGTAAAAAAAGCTGATTATAGGTTCAAACGAGGTGAACGTCAACAAGTGTCGTGCGACTGATGACGCGGATTATATGAGAAGTGTTCGGTCTTTATAAGTCCATGACTATCAGATAGATCAACACCGGAATTTCCGTACTGACGCAGTCTGCTATTACCCCCATTATTCACCCGTGTAAGTGATCCGACATTTGCAAAAATAGCGTAGATGATTTAAGATCCGGCTTTGGGCAATAGTGGGATACGGATGTTGAGGAGCACAGTGACATTTTTGCCACGTGGGATGATCGTTCCATGGTTGCTACTGGACGAGTTTTCAACAGAGTGATTAAAATATCATCGTCGTGAAAGAGACGAAGATCGACATTTATTTTCGGAACTTTTAAATTCAACATCTGGTTTCCAGCTGTTGAAATGTTTAACGAAAGTTGTTGGATAGTCACTTTCATTGAGTGTGACCCCCAAAAGCATCTTCTTGATCAAGAGTTCTCTAGAAAAGATTCACTCGAAGCGATAAAATACAATTCTCACCAGAACGCGTTTGAAGTGAACTGGCAAGCATCTGTGAAGTTTTAGGTACTGTTCAATCCGAATGAGTTTCCGGTATAGTTTTGTAAACAAAACTATAAAATAAACAAAATTGTGTGACGAGGACGATTTACTTGCGATGATGACAAGGTTAACTGATTCGTATTGGAAACGACACGTACGAACTTAAGGACCTGGCGATAGTTTACTAATAGTCATTCGATGCCAACAAGGAGATTTGTTTAACACTGTTTCGCAAAACGTTAAAATCTCTGCGACGAGTTGACAGACTTTTACGGGAAGTTGTGTTTAAATTGGTGGCCAAGCATTTCAAATAACAATAGCCGACCAGACAAATGTTTTATTTAAACAACCACACGTAAATCAGTTTGAACCGACTTGTACTTAAAACCTGTTAACCAACCGCTTTCGCTCTACTAAGCTTGGGAAAGTGCAAACAGTAAACTTCGACAAGTGTAAGGGCGTCCTTTGAACCAGACGCTTCAACTGCAAATTAACAAACACATGACCACATTGGCCATAATCGATTTTTTGGCAGCAGCAGTGTCAGGAATGTACATGTCGTTCTGGGATTATCACTCCCAAAGAGTGAAGTACACAGTTAAGTGCATCCAAGTCTGCATGAACTTCAGTACTCGGTGTAGCTTGAGTGCATTGGTTGGCTGTACGCAGCTCGATTCAAACAGTGCACTCTGCGTGAGCCATGAGGAACCTGCCTACTGACTGGATGAACACGCTCTGTTACAGGACGCCACACACTCCTGATCACTTTGATCAACCCGATTAGTTTGATGTCAACGCGACGCTAGGTAACTGAACACAATAAACAAGTCGTTGGATTATCAGGATACATGATTCCAAGTGTCAGTCAGAGTTATCATCGACTGTATGAATGACCTCACTGTACAAGGAGTTGCCCTGTCTCCTGATGTGTTTGTGTGCTAGTCGACGTCCAAACGATTCAATGCCAGAGTCGATCAGGACAGTTAATGTTACCAACTGTTCTAGTGATGAGCTCGTGAAGAAAAGCCAAATATTTTCCGGAGCAGTACTGCTCATTGGAACTTTCGCAGATTGTTTTATCAAGTTAAGTTGAACACTTAAGTTGGAGAACGCCCGTGTACTCGATAGTATCATAAGATCATTTTTGTGCTCCTTACTAAGTGTAGCAAACTCAACCGTTTGTAATGAAAGAATGTGTGACATCAAAACTAGGAATCTATTTTACGTTTTTTTTTGCGAGACGTCTATGCTGTTCGCTGGACCGACGTTCTAAGCCCTCGGGCGACAAAACTGTTGTTCACTTTTAGCGGAAAACTTTTGTTCCACAATAAATGATACAATTATGCAGCAATTTTCGGGTTTCATAACGCTTTCAACGACATTCTGCTTATAACTAATCATTTTTCTATTAATAGGAAATGTTGCCTGTAGTGTGCAATCCTAATGAATTGGTGAGTTGTTTTCCTATACACCATCCTGCACAGGTATGACTACTCTGTGGTATTCACTCATAAGCCAACACTGTCACCAGTGTTTGGCTTATCAACTATATATAATAAGAAGCAGATTCGGGCTGACAGAATTTTGTTGAGCAACCAATCTCTTTTCCATTCCATCACCGGTTCAAATGAAAATGTTCAAGAAGCAATTATTACGCTTTGTTACCACTTTTTAATTAATATGTGAGTACCAAGTCACACAGATGGATATGACGAAACGGAGACAATAGTATGAAATCAAAATATAGGCTTGGAGTCAAGAAAAGCGAGGGAAAACTTGACTCAATCAGAACAGTTAAACTTGCCACAATAGTCTCTTATCCCACGTTTGCGTGTTCGTCATAACTAACCCATGGGCAAAACCTTTTGGAATGGATAGTGAATAATCTAAGGATCTTTTTGATTACTGCGAACAAAAAACTACTCTATTATTATCACATTCTTTACTCGATTCTTATTTTTTAGATTAAACGTCGATACTTAAAGCTTTTCCCATAGTTTTCTTGGTTTTTCTTATAGCTTCTTATAGTTTATTTTAGTTTTTTTTAAATAACTCCTTATAGTTTCTAGTAGTTTTTTTAATGGTTTTTCCAATTTTTTTAATTGTTTTTTAATAGTTTTTTACGGTCTCCTTGGTTTTTTACATAGTTTATTTTTACATTTTCTTATTGATACTTTTATGGTTTCCTTACTTTCTCTTACAGGGTCTCATACACTTCCTCGTTTTCTTATAGTTTTTCATATTGGTTCGTGTATGATCTGTTTTTCCCTACACTTCCAATTTGGCTTTTGGTAGTCCTAATTATGTCTTTCATACAGTCTCGCTACCTTTAGACAAAAGGCGCAACGCCCATTGTATAACGATGATCCATTTCACAGTTTATAAGAAGTCTCATGGATATTTATATTAAGCAGTTTACCGTTCCACCACAACCTAAAATTAGTTTCCCAGTGAAAAGCACCTTACTGGCATAAATGAACAAAAGCGTACTAGTGTGAAAAGGAATCCGAACGTTTTGCAAGGTGTGGTTCATTCTTCTTTTCTCTTCTCTATTTGCGTAAACTCATTTTACTCCACACATACCGATGATTATGTAGTTGGACGTCGCTGACTGAACAGTAGGTTCTTTACACACCCAAAGGGTGAACCCATGGAACAGACGAACTGATCTGTTTATCACTTTTCCCTTGTAACAATTCAAAGTGTCAGGTTGTTGTTTGTTCAACGTTTTAATCGCCAACATTATCATGTTTATCTTGTCGACTGCCTGCACATTTCTTACATCTCGAGGACTGTCCTGAACATTACTTGAGCGCTTCATACGTCAACCCCCTTTGGTGAAGCGAGAATGCGAGATCATTCGATTGCCCCTACTCTATTGGTACATAACTGACAAACATAACAATGACATGGTTGTGTGCTGTAAGTGGGTAGCGCGAAGTAACGCTATCCGGCTGAAGCCAAACAGAATTCCTAATTCGTTCTGCCGAAGTGCAGCTCCTGCGGTAGGTTTGCGGAGGGGCTTCCGTATTTTCTGCTTAGCCGTACCAAATACAACATTTGATTGAGTCAGCCGACGGCTACTTTTTAGGGACTCGCGGTGTTTTTTGATTGACTTATTATGACGTCAACCCGTCTTCAACTGTTAATGGTCGGTCGCTGTGTGGGTCTTCTGGTCGCTTTCTGTTACTGAAAATTTCCCAAAAGCACTCCGCGCCATTTAACAAGTGACAAACCATTTGTCTGAATGCATACCACAAGACTTTCTTGTGGCTAAGTTGAAGTGTCTCCCGTTTGTCGCGTCGAGAAACGCAGCTGTATTGCTTGATAATCTAAGGACCTTGTTTTGACTTAGCTGGTTGTGACCCAGTGGAATGTTCTGCTTCATTCTGATTCACAGGAGAAATTAATAATGTGGAAATCGGTGTAATTCATTGTAAGATTTATACCCTTTCTAAATCATTCCACGACTGACTGCTTAATTCTTTTTGTCTTGGAGATTTTAACCTGAAATGACACAATTTTACGTTAACAAAATAAATATGGATACTTTGGACGTCTTTTAAAGTAGAATTTACACATATCTATTCACGTGCGACGTTTTTATTGAACAAAGCGGGTTTACGCTGTTGTTTCAGAAGTGTGACAATGATCGCCGATTACAGTTCAAACACATGCGCTTTGTTCTATTCGTTTTCTTTCAACAAAATAGCTGGTAACGGAGACGGTGAAGCGCCTTGTGTCTTGTTAATGTAACTCGGTTGACAGTCCGTTTACTTTCTAAGAACGATCTTTTCACTGAACTATTGTTGGAAGTTTGCTAAGGTACTTAGCCCGACGGGGATTTTCGACAGATCCAACTTTGACCGGAACGGCAATGGTGCCACGATCGTCATTATCATAGGCTCGGTTGTCCACACCTTCCAGTCACCAAGGCCTGTCTGAGTCAGAATTAGTTGTCCACTGTATCGTCACACCTTTTTGACCCATCCTTTGCGCACGATCTCCAGTCAAAACGATTCGCTTCCCTGGCTCGACCAACTAGACTGCGTTGAACCGGCACTGTTCAACACCTACCTTTATTATATGCTGGCATTCCCACTTATTGGTGCTGATTGTAAGTGGGATGGAGGCTTCGTGTATTATTGGTATGACTTCTCTCACACTGGATGTAATGTGTTCCACTGGCAATTTCTTTGAACCGCTTGAGACGAGTGTTAAACTCCCGCCAAGACTAGTAGATCATTTCCTGTACAACGTTGCTCTCTGTTACTTCCAGTGACTTTACTGTTTCCAGCGAATTAGCAGATTGAATTCCCTCATCTTATTCATACTCTTCTGAACCGTGTCAGACTGCTTCTGCTTCCACAGTGTCATTTGCATACATGACTTTGCTCAACTGCTTAATTATTCTCTTTCTCACTTAGTTGTTAGTTAAATGACATCGATTTGAGAAAAATCAATTTTGTCTGCTCAACATGCAAGATTAGTGTGGACAGTTTCACCACAATTTAACGTTCATGCTATTGAACTACCCTTTGTATAAACACTTTTTCCCGTTTCAACCTTGCACGGAGCTCATACAAACAGCAAAATATTTCTGACAGAATGCAGTAGACTCTTTTTCAGCTGTTTGTCGTGAAGCAGTTCACACCACCTGAAAGTGAATTCTGGTACACGTCCTCATAAGACAATTGTTTAATTACTGTGTCATCAGGCACTACCGAATAATCTCACTTAAATGCTCGGATACTTTCTTTTTGCCTGCAATTCTCACTTTCTCTGGATGTCCGATGATGAGACAAAGTACCCGTTCCGTTAACTCCAGTGTGAAGGTAGAAGAAGTGTTTAATCTTGCTGGGCGATTTTTGTCTAGTTGAGAGTAATTGGAGGTCTGGATAATATAGAGTGAACAGTACTCTGAGTTGCGTATAGTTTTCTTGCCCAAATGTACTCCCCAGCCGACGCCTCTGGAAAAAAAACAACGTACCCGACCGGGTTTTGTGATCTCGTTTCAACCCTTTCAAAGAAACCGTGTTGACTGTTGCGTCCTTTATCATAAATTAAACATTCGAAAAGGGCCAATAATAGCGTGTAAGATGTCTTGCGCATTGACATTTCGTTCGCATCTCATCGGTTACTTTTGCGAAATTGACATAAAAATTTATAATGAGGGGGCAAGCAGCTAGGCAAAATCGATCTAGTCATGAGACAGTCATTATAAATTTTTATGTCAATTTCGCAAAAGTAACCGATGAGATGCGAACGAAATGTCAATGCGCAAGACATCTTACAAGCTATTATTGGCCCTTTTCAAGTTTATCAGTGGGAACCAGTGTTTCAAATTAAACACTGCATACGAACTTAAACAAAAACGAATCTCCAGTCCAATGTTTACCCCTGAAAGACTGTCTAAACGTGTGGAAGGACTGCGATCAAATGTAGGTGGTCTTCAGTCGATATCACATTAAACACCAGTTATCCAACAACAAAATGGCACCTTGTTAATTCTTTTTAAAATTGACCGTTTCGGAGACACTGGATTCACAGTCAGCTCATCGGTTCGGTTGTGTAAAATTTAGTTATCTGTGCTAATTCAGCATCAGCTTTATTTCCGTGTGGTTAATAAGGCATTCGTATAAGCGTACTTTACACCTAAGCAAATTCGCACAGCACTGGATGTATTCAGTTTAACACGAACGGTCCGGACGAAGTGCCGGAAGAAATAAATGACTTTTACCCGTGTACACACAGAACATTGATAATCCGAAGTAACTTTCCGATTAAGTACCATTTGTGTCGGAAACAAGTTTGTCATGTCACGCACGTGTCAGATTAACTCATCGATGTGATAATTACTAAAAGCAGTCAGACAGCGACCACAACCAAGGTCAAAAGGGCATGGTTTGGTAACGGACACGACAAAGTGGTCACAATTAACGGAAATTTTAAAACTTCAGCACTTCACCGAGTTGGAACGTGACAAAGATTGGCTCAGACGCCATTAAGTCTGTCGACTTGTGAGCCAACTACTTTAAACAGTTTGAGCATTTGGTCGGGTCAGTTCCACTAATATGTTCACTTACTACCCATCTGTTTTGTTTCACAATGTGGCTACACGCTTATGCCTGAGTAGATAACATTTGCACAGTTAAAAATCTTTTGTAAGTGACATTCGAAATGATAACCTTCCTGCCATCATCTGGGCTACTTTCCATCAGACCATCTACCTACTAAACGTCGTCTACGGCTAGCCGATTAGGTTAATTAGTACACGACTTATCAGTAAGTAGTCTAGATAGATACAGTACTATGCTGAATGTTGAGTACCACGAGGGCCCAAACTAAAATAGGTTTGAATGTTTTATGATTTGCACTCTCACACCGACATTACAGATTATTTGCAAGCCTCAACTCAGTATGTGGAAATGATTTGAAGGTGGTGAAGTGTACGTCACAGACTGTCTAACTGGTGTTCTGTCACACATTCAGGCTCAACTTCAAACTCATAACATGCATGCGAGCGTTAATGATATTGTATGGATAAACAAATTATTTAACTCTATAAAATAATAAACGATACTACGCAAGTTGTATCACATGCAAATTATTGTGTACAGTCTCCGGTTTACCTAAACTTATTCAAATCGCTTTTGTTAGAAGCCACCTGGACAAACCAAAGTTAATACGTAATGCAGCAGTACGATAAGACGAACTTGTGCAAAAATTTCGGCAGCCACTTTCGAGGTTCATCGTTTCTCTAGACCGAACTCTTGAATTACAAGTTGCTGTATGCGCCTATATTTATCATGTGTTTGGAAGTAGGTTAACTGGTCCAGGTGAATACCCCAAGACAGTCAAAACCGTTCTGTACAGTACGTGTACAGCTCCATAAAATTCACAAGGAAAATCGCGTAGGTGATTATTCTGTATACGATACCCTACTGATCCAGTTGCAGCAGCTGCAGTAGCCCATCAACAGGTATGAGACAATCGTGAACATAGTGGAACCTCAGTAACAGCGCCACGGCACGGATCTGTTGGAGGTGGAACCACCAAGGGGATAATCAGCAGAGTACACCTAAGTTAACGTGTGCCAGTCTCCACCAGGCTGTAGCTTCAGATTGCACAAATGCTACAGAACATTTGAGCGCGAACCGCAGTACAGAATATATATATGTAGATGTGGGTGAAATTTAGTTTATTGCGTACATTGATTTTGTTTGTGCGTGTCACTCTTGCTGATATACATTTTTTTCTTCAAATTTTGAGGTTCATGGTATATCTGAACAGTACACCCAAACATATCTGTTTTCAACCACAAAGTATCGCAGGGAGGTCCATTTCACGGGAGTCCTCGATTGCATATCACAAACAATGTAGTCTTCCAGTTTCCTCTTCAGCCGTAAAAAACAAGCCAATGTTCATATGTTCTTCTAGTTTTAGAGACTTTCATATGAAGTATAGATTCCCAAATGGTTCATTCATGACCATGTTTTCAGTGTCTTCAACAACGGTTACGGCATGAATATACAAGGCTTTGTGTAACTCCAGAGATGTTGTGTACATTCAGTGCCTCCTACTCTGGCGACATACCTCTTGGAGGCTTGTGCCATCGGCAAAAATTAAGCAAATGTGTTTGCATGGACAGCCCTAATGACACACTTGAGAAGACGCGTGTGCTTGGTCACACTGAAGGCACTAGCACCCTCGACAGAATTGTTGCAATCCTTCGGTAGCATTTAGGAAAGAAATATCAGGTGGATGTTGGTGCATTTTTCTTACTCCAGACAATAGTATGTATGAATTAACGTGGCACATTCCCTCGTCCCAGAAGCTACATCCTCTAACATACAGTTCAGCCAGACGTGTTTCGCGTTTCTCATCTGGTGTAAATTGTCTCTGCTAAGCAAAATTGTGTTTTGTAAGGTATTTCTATGTCTCCGTGCTTTCTGAACGACGTGTGCTTGCATAGAGTAGTCCTTATGACTAGGTGGCGTTAATACGTAGGCCTAGTTCAAGTGGTTTTTGATAGTTTCTATATCGATGGATCAAAAGGTGACACTATTGGATAGTTAACGTTATCTGACAGTACAGTCGTTAGGATGTTTCCCCTTTATCTGCTCTGACCCTGTGAATCCCACCCGCTAAATGTATGAGGGCCAACAATCAAATCAGTCATAAACAGTACCTACTAATAAATATGACGACTTAAGTACACAGTGAAAATCCTTAAGCGTTTTTAAGTTTTCAGTTTGTGAAGTCAAATCTGTGCATCACCAAACAGTTTGACCGTTTATTGACATTCTTATTTTTTCATTTCAGTAAAATTTCGATGGATTTCACATAATAACTTGTCACGAAACTTTCGGCTAAATATATCTCATTGGTAAGTACCTACGAAAGCATGGACAAAGGTTACACAAACAAAGCTCTTTCAAAAGAAGTAGATGAATGGGTTCTCGACGTTAAACAAAGCCGAGAGTTGATTGACGATTACTTACACAGTGGATGCCCCTTGCAGGCAGGAAATCCAGACGCTGAATTGCTGTAGATCACCGAGTACTTGAAGATCAATGACTGCGGATAATTTGGGCAGTGAAGATTTGTGACATCCCACGACAGCGCTGCAACTACCCTGCGATAAGATACCCGAATTTTGAATATTTGTACCATATGTGTACCCGGAATATTAACATCTGTTAGGTGGACTGCAGTAACAAATTGTTGACACCACAGAGGAATGATCAGCCGACTTGTGTTCTGAGGTTGTAACAGCGGATGTAATACGGCTTCGACACTGGAATCCGGCATCCATGCAGGATTCGGTGCGGTGGAAACACTGCTACTCCCCGACACTGACAGATTTGTCGAACTCAACCGTCAGTAGTCAGTATAATGACGAGCACGCTTTAAGACTTCTCAGATGTTTGCTGACCAACTATACACCATATAATACAAAACCTATTGTTGGTTATAATTTTGGTTCAACAAAGCGACTGGTTGAGTCCTATAAGGAAAGACACTTCCCAGGATGGCACACCTGACGATTGTTCCTTATAACACTGAGTGTCTTGCATCACCAAAGCAAAATTTACTCAGATCATTTCAGTATTTTCCAAATGCTGTCTTAAGCTGGGGCTTTTGAGAAAGTTGCTGTGTAGTGAAAATGGTGATCGGGTCCTGCTGGTAACTACCGGGAACTTGTTAAGGTCCAGAGAACAAAATTGCTGGTAGCTATTCAAGGAATGTTGATGGGGATTATTTTGAAAGGCACTAACTAATTACTTTATCATTGTTTCTAAAGACTGACCACATCTGATATAAACGGTTTTCACGTGTTTCTGACGAACATGGATCTGAAATATGACCGATTTCGTTAGTGGTCTGTTCACAAAATGATGAAAAGTTCTGTGATGCTGCCTATCAGGTCAACTGTCCACAGTTGCTGATTGTCCTGTCTGATCCATGAGTTATGAAAATTCATATTGACTGTTCAATCGGCTGTCATCGTACCGGCAGCTGATAACACTCCCCATCCTACAAACGATTCAATAAACGTGGCTCGAATCAATATGATTAAGATAACTTTTGCTGTATGACCAACTGAGTAAGTGTGTTGACTCGACGTGATTATATTCGCCTGCTTGATGTAAGCCAGAATAAATCCGGCAGCAGAATGCTAGTTTTGAACGTAAGTATCTCAGGTGAGCAAATCGATTAAAAATTCCGAAGCTGACGGCAAGTTATGGCTGCAGACTGATCGGAGAATAATACATCTCTGCCCAATCATTGTTGTGTTCCCAAGAAAGTCAATGTTCTCCAAAAGTATTGTCGTAACAACTGCCAAATACTTTGGTTCTTGTCACGCCGTCGTCATACAGGTAACCGAGAATTTATTCCTCTGAAGTAAGAGCAGTTTACAATCGGTAGAGCACATTCTTGAAATTGTTACTTGCATGACAGTCATATAATCAGTCTATCATCAAACGAATCGATGATGTAAAGCCAGTCAAAATATCGTTTAGTTTGACCTCCTTGAAAACCTGTTTTAACGCGTTACTCATTAACCGCATTTCTCGGTCTTGCTCCAAAATGTACAAACAACTAACGGGACCTCGTTATATGACTATACAACTGTGATACAATGCAAAATTTCTGATGAAACAATCAAACTAATCAGCAACTAGATACGGCTAGTCAGCGTAAACTATGCAAATTATCTTGCTGCCCATTTCGTGTACAAGCCGCATTCGAAGACAGGGTCTTCACACGCATACCAACACACACACTCGACTCGACTCGACAATGCCACCAACCCATTCAGTTCAACCGACCTAGCTGCATTGGTTGTCAGAAAGTGTGTGTTTGTGCCTGAACCTTCGCGTAATCGAAACACTTTTGTATTCAAGCCGGTTGCAAAACAGTTTTCTGGAGGAAGTTGCGAGTGTGTGCGTGTGTTTCACTTTAGTAAAACAAGGAAAACCGATCTGCTGCTAGCAAACTGGGCAGTCGTCTATCGATTCCCCTAAGTGTCTACCCATCCGGCTGGTGAAGACAAAGAGTTGTGTGTATGGCTGATGCTAAGATGAAGTGGTCAGTTGTAACAAAAAAATGTTTGCGCGTTTCTTACAACCCGCTGAAAAATTGGCAGCGACGGTGGTGGTGGTAGCAGCAGCAGGAGCGGTGATGATAATGATGATGAAGATCAGGACGATAATGTGGGCGCGTTTCCAATGGCAGCAGCTGAGCCACGCTTGAGGGTGGAAGGACGGACTGTAGAAAAGTGGTCAGGCTGATCAAAAATATCATGCTCCATTCTCGCGTGCGCACGCGCTTTGTGGGGTTAGCAAAATCGATCAGGTAGCGCAAGGAAAACATCCAAGCCTGAGACGAGGAAAAATGCTTCCAAGACTGAAGTTGTTAATGCAAGATGCACGCATGTTTCTATGCCTGTGCATGTACGTGTGTTTGTGTGTATGCGCAAGATTTTATGTTAAAAGACAGTCTGCTCCATAGCATGTGGAGCCGAATAGGAGTGAAAACTGGCGGCAGTCGTTAAAAATTTGCAGTTCGTATTTTTCTGTTCAACCGCACTCGAATTTAAGTGAATGAGGAGACTGGAATTTAGTCTTAAAAATTGTCGGTTATCCATTGTGAAAATCATCAGTTACTTCATGCCAGGATAATTGTTCTGTTTCAAGAAACTGTTCTTTTAATGGTAGAGCAATTTCCCAAGGAACTTAATAGGAGTAGAAGCTTTTAATAATGGTTTCATGTCATGAGGGGTGTTCCATGCTTTTTACTGGTTGTACAGTCAGCTTATGTGAGCACACTATAGCTGTTGGACCAGGTGTTAAGCTTTGACTCAAATGATCTCATGGTATTATTGTGGATTTGTAACTAATAGCTCGAGAAGCCAATTGACCTCACGGCAAAATAACTGTTCATTTAATCAACTCGTATATCACTTCTTATTGTTAAGGTCAAGCAGTGCGAAAGCTACAATGCTGCAGAACTTCATGGCCAATCAAATGACTGATGGTTAGGTTTACCTCTGTTTCAACATAAACATGAGTTCGAACAGAGGTGGAAAAAATATAACGACGGTGTATGAACAAATTTTCAGAAAACCCTTATAAAAAGGAAAAACATGTAGGATGAAGTTTCTACAGTGTCAGTTGTTATAGGTAGAGAATAAATGTCCTTACCTCAGACTTGCATAATAAGAAATACAAACTCAGATACGACGGCCTACGTGGTGAGTCCAGAATAGCCATGATTTTCGTAGTCTGGAAGATGGAATGATCCAACATAAATAAGAACAACTGTGACTTGTTTGAGCTCTTCATTGAACTCGCGAAAGAATGGTTTGCTCCCTTCAGGTTAAAGAACGACGCACTTCAAAATTCAATTCAATCAGCCAGGAGTAAGTTCTTTTTTTTACTGTGTGCCTGAATCCACACAGACGAGATATGTAGTCGGAGTGCATCATAAATTCACAGGACGAATTTCATCCCTTGTGAAATAAGAATAAAGATTTTACGTTCCGGGTTGGTTGGATTCATTGCTTTGATAGAAAAGCTGAACGGGATTTTCTTAAATAGCAATATCAGTTGTTTAATTATGTAAGGTGTGCATTGGAGCATCGACAGGTAATATTGCCTAGACAAATTTACATAGACATAACAGTTGGGTTTAGTGATTTTCAGTTTCTTATTAGTCAACCTGAGTTTAAAGCAGACTGGGTTGATATCTACGTCATCTAACGGAACGGTGACATATTAATAGATGTGTTGTACACTGGAAGGTCACTTTTGAAGTAGTTAACCGCCTAAACAGACGCTCTGACAAATACCTTTTTTGGGATTCTACGAGACGTACAGTAGAGCAGTAGCGCGTCGGTTGTATGACCACAGTTCTGTTCTCGCTAGGTTGCCCAAATAGCTGGGGTGGTGCTAGCAAAGTAACTATCGGCTCGATCGAAATGCACTTCCAAGCTTTAGCAGCAAGGTTTGCGAGTGTGAGGGTGCATATCAGACTTTAAACAGCAAATTGCTTGTTCAACAAGAAACCGCCTCAATTTATTAAATCCAAATTGAGTAAAAAATGTGTCCGCTGTTGATTCTGTGCCAACAATATTCATATATCGGTTTACTGTTTGCTACTGAGCCAATCAATGATATGCAAGACTAGACCGTCAAGCTGATAAAACGGACAACAGTGGTCTGTGAAATCCAGATCGGTGAATCACAAATTAAATTAACGAATGTTCAGTATTTAGCTATGTTTGCCTACTGAGATGATAACGCATTTTTTTGAACCGATAGTGGGTACACAACGATAAACATGTATTAGGTTTTCTCCTAGTATGATGCTTTGGGTGCAGCGGTAATATGTCCGGTCATCCAGCCGGTTTATTCAAGCCTTGAATGAGTGATATTTGTGTGACAGAAAATTATCTACTCCATGTCTAAAGCTAACCCATTGTCAATGCTCAGCATGCTGATAAGAGATCAAGTTGGAATATTCCGCTTTCTCCCGAAATGTCTATAAACCCTCACTTTTAGTGACTCTTCTCAATCCGCTTAACTAAATTACATGCAGATTGGCAGATGCTTATACCGAGTTGGTTTTACTGAATCTAAAAGATATCAAATCCTAAAGTATCGTTGTTAAGGAGATGATCTGGTTACAGTATGACGTCGTTAACAAAGCCTGAATGTACTGAGAGATCGTTTAACTAAGTTCACCATAGAAAAGAATGTATAACCACGTAGTCAACTTCACAGTCTGATTTGGTCTTAGTTTCCGACTATCAGATCATGCCCTGAACTTTAACCGGATATTTCGACTTAATCTGACAAGTAATCTCTTTGAAGAATTCGAAACAGGCTGGAACAAATTTTCAAGTTAACCCAATTAAGTTCTTTATTTCGGATTGAAATTACCTGCCATTTACAGTGGCAACAACCGAGTAATATCAGCTACAGACCCGGTGAACAAACTTATAACTTTTGGTATTTAAATAAGCAACTGTGAGAATAACAAGCATGCAAAGGCAGTGCCAACCATGGCAACTTACTCAAGACGGGTTACATCCTATCGTAATTTGATCCACACACATTTTTATTCCTGAAGTGTGGTTTTCGCGTACAGAACACACTAGGAGGCTGTGCTTGCTCAATAGTCGCCAACCTTTTTCTGTCGCATATAATTGATGGAACAGTCGAACTGACAGTCTGAAATCGTAATCCGGTATTTTAGCATGTAAGCCCACACTTCTCAATCCAGAGATGCCTACATTCAGGCCCACTACTGCCTGAAAGAGCCAAATTAAAAAGATAAGGATGAGCAGTTTGATGGACAATAACCTTTATGTTTGGCAGCTTTGCTCATGTCTGATATCTTCATTTGTTCGGCTGGACCTCGAGTGCTGATATTCATTTTTGGCCGGAATCAAGTCAAATACAGCCTATGACCGATTAGTTGAACTGTCAAAACATCAGGTTGTTCCAAATCTGAATAACGTTGATTTTAAACACAGAGTTTCAGTTAGCTGATTCGGCGGGTCAAATTGGTTCTGTTTAAACAGTTTGTCAACACTGAAACTGATAACAGTCCTTGTTCCATCTAAACCCAATCGTTGATTGTTTCTGTTGCTGCCGCTATCCGTATGTACTGTATATTCTAATGTTTTACGTTCGTGACCGACGTATGTCTTCTGTCATTAATGGCAAACTGGATCAGGGGAACTCAGTGTTTTAGGTACCAAATTTCTGTGATAACGAAGCATTGTGTATGCTGATGTACCGCAAACTTTCTGTTCACAACAACACAGTTATCGCCGTCACATTTTCTTGAGTACAATACAATATCGGTGATCCTTGTGGATTTTAAAATGGAATAGTTAAACCGAGTCTTGGTGAACTAATAGAGAACTAAAGTAAATAGGTGGCATGACTGAGGTGGTGTTTTTAGTTTATATCCATCTCAGAAACAGCGATCTACATTTTGATTGTGTTATGTAGTCGATAACATTCGGTATCGAGTAAATGAGTCACAAAATATCCGCACCAAATTGTGTACGAATGAAGTCAAACAGTTTGGGCGTCGTGTTTAACATGTTATTGATAAATGGATTGAGAATAACACAACGTTATGAGCAAGTTGTAATAC
>LUCH01000813.1:129684-148118 GCA_013368495.1 Paragonimus heterotremus
ATTAGGCAAAAGCCATTTTTATTGATACCACAACAGCCATAAAATATGCCACAGTACAAAGTTTATACAGGCAAGATATCCGCGCCAAATTTTGTACGAATGAAGTCAAACAGTTTGGGCGTCGTGTTTAACATGTTATTGATAAATGGATTGAGAATAACACAACGTTATGAGCAAGTTGTAATACACTCCTGAGGAAGGCCACCCGAGGTGGTTGAAAGGTAGAGTATTACAACTTGCTCATAACGTTGTGTTATTCTCAATCCATTTATCAATAACTGAGTCACAGTTTACGAAGTGCCCATCGACGTCAACTTTTTAAATATATAATCTTATTCTTTGGTCTAAAGTGAGCGCAGTTCGATGTAGAGTCAGTCCTGCTATCACACATCCTGTACGCAGTATCAATCGAATAGCGAACAACTATAAGTACTTTGGAATCTCAGTCCGTAAACAGATAACAACTGTTTTAGTGAATAGTAGGTATTAACCTGTAACCACTACAATATTGTTCTTAATAAAAACTCACCTTACTACACGAGTCCGTATGACGTAATTACGCTGTTGGTTAGGAATGTTAAGTAATGATTCTGTCAACCATTGTTAAGTATGTTCCCATGTGAACTGGATTTAGGCTTAGAATCGTCCTACTACTTAATTGAATGGACTCATTTTTACAAACAAGATACACAGACTGCAATGACGAGTCAACAAACATTACTAATGTTTATGTTCATCGATGTTTGTTTACAAATATCTGTTTACCAAACTATTACTGGGTGAATCAGTTTGAGAACTAACGGGTTTAGGTTCGAGAATGAATATCCAAAAACACAGCTTCCAAAATATTAATATCGATCTTCCATGGAATAGGATCAAAAGTGTCTTTAATGAGCCCACAAAACTGGGCGCACATGTCTCGCTTTTTCTCAGTGATTAGAGCCCAAAGGATCACCCCCAGATAGCCGTGTGTGGAAATTCAGGCTGCCTCCAAAAACTGTAGGCGGATTTATGAAATACTGTAATAAAATATAGTGTGTGGTTACCGGGTTGATTTTGTTCAACCAATAAGCTGATGAACAAACTATCTAATTAACCGTACTGATAACAGTGACAGAAAACGTGTACCCTCAAGATATTTACTAATGTGCAAGTTAATTAGAAACAAATGGGCCATCATATTTGTTTATTTTTAAACTAACTTAGACATCAGTCAGAAATGACCACAGCTTCCGCAGTTCCAGAGAGTTTTCAGTCAACATCTCTTCGAAATGAACTACTATGCCCCAGTTTTGCTCTTGTTAGTGCTCATCATTAGCACATATCCCTTCCACGATCGGGATTAGAATTCTGGTCACGTCTTCGTTAGACAGTTTTGTCGGCCACTGCTTCTTTAACCTGACAGTAAGCACAACTGAATTACGACATAAAAACACAACCAAACTGGTTTTTGAGTACAGTTCCGGTTATCCGGTAGCCTTGAGAGCAGACGAAGCAACTGTCCTGTTAGTTTTAGTCTATTGCCCCACGATTAGGAATTCTCTTGAAACTGAATTAGCCAAAATCATCTAGCCTTTTGAGTGGTAGTCTTAGTAGTGGAGAATACTGAAGAATTTTGGTCAGTGCAAACTGAAATTCACTTCCAGTCGCTTACAGCTTACGCATACCCACATATTTTACAGCAGGCTTCTTTCATACTAGACCCGAATTTCGCAGTTGTTGAAACTCTTCAGTAATGCGTATCCTTGCTAAATTTGGGTCTCGGATTCCGATCACGTTTCCAAGAGGCAACCTTATAGGGCACTGTTACGTTTACTCTGTATTAGCTATGATTGAATTTTCATGCGTAAAATCTCACTCGCATTCACTCAACGTTTGTGCTTTGCAATCTGACTCAGATCAAATTCTGATGCTCGATAAAAGACAACTATCTAACAAGTAGATAGTATGTTGCAGCCTACAAGAACGAAAAACAGTGTGGTTTCTATATGCAAAATACAGGAACCGTTTCATCAAATCCTGATTGACATTTGCGGCTGCGATCTAGAATGTAAATTAGTGCACTGCTGAATGTGCCCTTTTAGAGGTGTGATGCATATTCATCGAACGGTTACTTCTGTTGGCTGTGATAAAATAGAGCGTAACAACGAACTGTGCGATCGATCAGCGACCCGCCAGGTATTTTCTCATTATTACCTGCTAGTACCTAATTTACTTATTTGTAAACACAGTTAAAACCCCGCTGTAGCCCAGGTAATTATTCTATCTGTTTAAAAACATTCTTTACTACCCCTAAGAGGACGAGACATCCAGCAAGAAGTATTACAACTAAGCTGCAAATTGTTTAGAACGTTTGTATCCGTAAGCGCTACCGTTACAAACAAGGAGGCAAAAATGATGCATCAGAGAAGAGCTCCGTAAGTTACAGTTTTCTACACGTTTATCTGTGTCGTGGTATGTGAACCAATTTACAATGAACACCGAGAAGTGATCTGTAAAAAATTTAGTCGAAGACTCTAACCGATAACATATAACCGGTTATTTTAGTCGACCAACTTTCATAGGCTCGGGTATTCTACTGAGTACATGTTACTGGTTCGCGCCCTAGTGTCAATGTATTCAAATATGACTGTGTATGGACAGACTTATCACCCCCTGTTTGGTATACTACATAGGGGTTAATAACAATCAAGGAGTCACATTACTTGCAATCTGAGTAGTTGATGTTGGTGTGAATAGAACCTTACGTTTCCTACTTCGATGACTCCATGCTTGTAATCAGATTTGTCACATTTATTTTGACAGTTCACCGTCATCCCTCAACGAGGCGTCTAATAACTAATGACAGAGAACCGGTCATCTAAACCTGTGCATCCAAATCAAATTAAACCATATTTATATCAGAAAACAACAGTGTTGTTTTCTGATGAATACCCTGGGGATTTTTAACCATATATATATTTTGTAAATCCTGAATAGTCTATAGACTCCATAAAACTTTTTAAGCACGATTTTGTAAACGAATTAACGATTTATGTTTATATAGTCTTATTGTAAATTTTGTGTTAGTTGTAATTTAGTTCACAGTGGTCCTCCCTGAAGAGGTCTGCCAACAGAGATCTACACTGTCTGACTCCCCGGTAACCGGTTTTCGATCCACAAGACGCAGTTGACTTGGTAAATGTGAAAACAGACTGGGTTGCTTTAAACCGTTTCTGCCAATATCCTCGATTCAACACACGCAATTTTGTTATGGTATTATCCTTTGATTCATGGATTGGTTTTTTCTTACGGATATCACGTAAGTTTCATCTTGTCACACCTGTTAGTCTATGTGTATTAGGTGCCTGCTAATTTGTGTGGCATCAGCAGAACGGTCGTTAATTAGTTTCATAAGAAGACAGGAATTAGAAACGATGATGCAGATGGCAGAAGGACGATCATCCACCCGTATTCCATAGGACAAGTTGATATGTGTGTGATTCTTGCCTTAAGCCACTTGCGAAAAGGTGAGGGTGCTCCTACACTCCAGTCTACAACCCTGTCAGGATAAACTCTGTTTCTTATTCATAAACAGCGATATAACTCTTTCAGAAACAGTGCAACAACACCAACTTGTGCGTAGTATTCTAGAGGAGTCGCACTGGATGTGTTTTATACTAGTGTCTTACATAAAGTTGATATAGGAGTGGTTTGCTACCCAAACAGAGATTGATTTTTGGTTGGTCATTCCAGTGGCTTCTTTAGGAGAGATTACAATGTTGTCTTCGAACAGATTCCCTTCATGGAGAATGGCTGTGTCAAGGTCGGCTGGAGACTGAGTCTCTATTATAAATGAGTTCCACAGCTTGTTTAAGCCTAATAATTCCAAGGAACTGAGTAGGAGTAGCATATATGAGTAGATTGTCAATTGTTCTTAAAGACTTGTTAAAAGAACCGCTGTGACTGACATAGACGATCTAAAACTATTTCCGCCGAAGCCCATCAACATATGTGATGATCATGTACACTGTTAATAAAATACGGGAGAATGAAGTGTTCGTTTACAAAAATCTATTTCTCATCTCTTGATCGGATGTATTTGATGATGAGGAACAGCATCAAAACGAATGACAGCGTTACTGATAAACAAACTTCCTTTCAAGATTCGGCCACAATTAGTCCACATAGAAGTAACTGTACAACACGGTATTGAGTAGTCACTTAGTGGAAATTCCGTGAGACTTAACCATAGTGTTCAAAGTTACTACGTTCCACAACAACTACGAATTTAAACTTTTCCTCGAAGCTTCTCTTGGAGGCACAAGCCGCTATACATTTTCAACCATCGTTTTTTATTCACGGCTCACTCGGCAGAGAACACAATGTGTAGAGGAATACGGTCCTTGTCAGTGGTTCGACTTTGGGCGGTGCTTGTGTTTTTCACGCAGATTATCCCCTCATCAGTCATCGTGTTTAGTCAAAATAGCCCTCGTCTCATGTTTATCTGACGCGAAATAGTGTGAAGCAACGTTATCGCGGAGAATTGTATGGCCGTTCATTTGTCAGTAATCAAACGACAGAAATGAATGTGGTGGACATTGCAGTTGTCTCTTTGACATGCTGCCCGAAGTACACATTTTTTAAATGTGCCCATGGATTGATAACAGTAAGCAGAGTGGGTCTATTCACAGTGAGATCGGTCACTTTCAGTAGGGTTTTTGTGAGCTTTTGATTATGAAGACTTCGCCAACCTTCAGGCGAAATCTAGAGCATTATGGTTGGCATGTTGCCCTCAGGAACAGGACAGACGCAGTCCAAAATTCAGTCGATATCGCGCATATGGTCACCATAAGGTACACCGTTTGATACGACTGGTAGGTTACATGAAAGACGCCATGAGTAAATGGAAGCAGGTTCAATTAAAATTAACTTTCTGTACAGCAAGGATATTACGTTTTCTGTGAAAGTCTGTCGGTCTGGCAAAAAGCATGTACCTCTGCAAACATCGGCTACAGATTTTGTTCAATTCATCACAGTTGTTTTTATTGTAGGCAGCCATCAACGGTATAGGTGATCCAGCTGCTGACCAACTTTTGGAGTATTTTTGTTTAAACTGGACGGACGACACTTTTCGGAGGTTATGATTGGTTCAATACCATTTTTGTAATGCACGTACTAAGAAATATGGGCATTTCTGAGTACGTATTGGAGAGTGCGTAGAGCTTCGTTTGCAAGAACGACTTGATGATCCGGTCGGAAACAGTTCCATGAAATAAGATCAAGGTGTTTGTTTCTGGGAGTTCGATGGACGTGAGCGATAAAACCGCTTGTCGCCAAAGTGTGCCCCCACTAGATGTACATCAGGCAAGACAGAATAGACAACTGTTCACTTTAGTGTTGACAGTTATAACAAATACCAAACTTAGCCTCTCAGTTCTTTGATTACATAGGCGCTTTGTTCCAAAACGTACTAAGCACACGTTATCGTTTCTTTCCAGCAGGTTGTGTCTGCCTGGTAAGCTAAGAATGCACTTTCTAGTATTGTCTGTTAGATTTCACCTATTCGTTCGAAACAGAATTAGGTAGGTATTCTGGTGCACCATCTATTTGTGGAGGAAGATATGATTGTTGGATGTTCTAGACCAACAGTATTCGGTGGATATCGTGTTAACTGACTTTAACATAACTCTGAGCAAGATCCGACCTCAAAAACTTTTCTGATGTTTCAGTCTTATGGGTTAGATGGGGTGGTCCTACTTTGAATTTCAATCTTGTTGGTCAGTTCCTGTCTGTCAATCCATACAACTACTCAAACGCGATTCCATAGCTCTCAATGTGTACATGATGATCCATAAATGCTGGCTGAGTCATCACTAGTTCTTTTCGGTAATCTCACCCTGTGAAGGCTGTTACAGAATTACTAGCGCCCTGAGTATTTGAATCTCTATGGGGACTGAGGTGCTGCCAGGAGGCCCAGATCAAGACAAGAGAGTGGTTAAGGTCCCAACTGAAACCTTTATCTTCAAATGCTGCATATACTTAAATGGCTAAGCCATTTCTGTCAAAACGGTCACTTAGTGTTCTGCTATATCAGGCAAGGCTGGCCATTGCAAATTGAAAGCTGAGGACTTGACGAGAAAACATGAAGCCGTTCGCCGGGGGATTAACTACTGTAGTTCAGGTCTATCTCCCGGGTTGGGGCTATCGCCACTCACAGTTAGTGCTTAGAGAAGTTTGGCCAGGTAGCATTTAATGGAACTCCGTGGTGTGAAATCGATTGTTGTTTAGTCGACCTACAAATAAGCCAAGTACATTTAACGAAGCGGGACAGTGAAAGCCGTAAGAAAACTGTTTCGTTGGTGGAACCTCAGTTTAATTTAAATATCATCTATTTGTTTGGAGGTGTAGGCATGCTGAGGTTGAGTGATTGAGTTCAGTTTTTAAATTTTGATAATGAGCTTTCTTCTCATTCCATTTTCTCAGCTAAGGAGTGTGTTCCTCTTGGTGATTCCGTGACAGTTACGAACCCGCGCGAAACAACTGTCGTACTGCTGAGCTTGAAAATGTTGATGGTGATAACTGGAAGATTATAGAAATGTCTTGAAGACCTGATGCCCTATAAAGCGCAAATGAAAATTCGCAATAAAGCTGAGGATCAGCTGCAGCCGATACACCAAAGCAAGCGTGTGGAAATTCGTGGCAGGTTCGTTAATTCTGTCCACCGTTGTGTGCCGAAAAGAGTTAAAATATCGGTAACGCTTTAGTCCACTGATTTAGGATTCCCTGTTTCTACTGGCATTAAAGCCGGTGATCGCAGATGTCCACCAGGCTAAAAAAGCTTTCTGGATCAGAACGACGGTTCATGGACCACATGGATAGATTTACAAAGCTTCTCAAAACAACAACCCTATTTCTTCACAGAATTCCGCTGTCCGGTAATCCTACCGTCATATTATCATGTTCTGTTTGTAAGCTGTCTTCCTGTGAAGCATATGTAGTTAGAAAGCGACAGTAAGCTTTTTACACACTGTTAATCATTTGAAGAAAAATGTGTACTTGCACATGAAACGCTTTATGGAAAATATACTCAGATAATGCAAGTCTTCCAACTCTTTTCTAGGCATAATAAGACTCTTAATAGGTCAGATCGTAGTCTGCCTTCTTCAACGCTGAGACATGCTCGGTTAGATACGTTACACAGAATGTCAGAACTTGATCTCGAAGGAGGTGTTGTTTATGTTAAATTTGAGATAACGCGAACTTGGACTAGCTTTTCTCCGTCTACAATTTATTATTTTCCCTTGCTTCTATGACAGTCATCTTGTTCTTCTTTTGTTATTCTACCTTCCTAATGTTGGTGCAAATTTTGTGGTCACAGTAACCTTTGTTGATAGCCCGTGGTGTCCGTTTTCTTCGTTCAGTCATTTTATCAAACATCTTTTCTAACTTAAATAATTAAGCAGATGTGCCAAATACAGAAGAAACTAGCGGTACTCACTATATGCTTTGGCAATGGTTTGAATCGTCTGTAATATCATGGTTTACATGGATGCCGACGGGCTACCAATCTCTGGTTCTAACTTAAGCGCTGTTCTTGAAACCATGATAGCAATTCCTCCCATCTTTCATTTCTTGACAAGAAGTTAAAGTACGCAAAATAAGAATGAACCTTACCTAGTCCAGCCGACTATTCCTTATGAGAGTATCAACAAAGAAGCTGCCTCTCAAAGCAAGTTACTAGGCAACAATGGCCGAAACGTCGTGTGCAAACTCAAGCTTGACTGTGAATCTTTTGTAATTATGTCCACTTGAAAATCCATAGCCGACTTACATATATCAAAGATTGAACCAAACTATTAGTACACTCTTCGTGTTAAGTAACAACCATTACGTATTCACTGATTTTGAGGAAGTACCGCATGTCATATTTATTCAGGTTACACTGACAGAAATATAACGTACAATGCATTGGTAAATCAGTAGATACTCGTTTTTGTGCATCCTACTTAATATGCTCAACGTGTACACTCGATCGAATCCATACAAAGGAAAGAATACATACGGGAAGCATATTTTGTGTGGTACGTATACTATCAGGTTGAAGCTGATTGACATTCATAATTACACTTCACTTTAGTCCGTTCAGCTACATAAGTTAGTCTACAAGTTATGAGTTCAGTTAGTTTGCGTTGTCTGGTGTCTTTTAATCTAGTTACCTCGACCAATAGAGTTTTGGTGTTCAGGACTGAAAACCTAGTGTGTTTATCCATAATTGCTCAGAATTGGCTTCATATGCTAACATTCGTCTGACGAAAGCAAGTACAGGTTCACTCTTACCATTGGAAAAGATCCTCAATTGTCAGGCTATATGTTAAATTTTCAGACTGATTGCAGATACATCTTGACAATACGACTGAACCTAATCCAACGTTCCTGGGAGGGACTTTTGAAAAGACTGGTATCGGATTCCCTTCTTTGGCGCAGAGCTATATGTCTGAAAAACATTTGTTTGAAAGGATGCTTAGTCATTCGACTGGGTCCCCTTGGATGGATGCTGCTTTAAAACGCTTCCTTGCAAAATCTAACTAATACGTCTCAGACCTAAGTCAACCATTTTTTTTATTGTAACTTGAGTTGGGTGTGCTTTTCCGAACTCCGTTTTACGTATAAATCACGTCGCTTAGGAATTATATTACATCAAAACCACAAATGGTCGAATTTCCCGCGGAAAATTGTCGCATTTATTTGCAGTGAATAGAAACATTTGTTATTTGGTCTTAAATGCGCAAGACTCTTCAATTGAGACTGAATTTTAATATAAACTAGTTGTTGTTATTACTATGTTTTAACCGCTCTTCTTAAGAGTTTTCATAAAGACAAACAAAGTACTCATTGGCTTGTTCATATTGGTATAGATATTTACTACTTTGATGCCTAGTTGTACATTGCCAGTAAGCCCAGTTGCGCCCTCTGCAATCTGCCTGTGAATTATTATATATATATATATATATATATAGTAACTTATACATCCTTCCCAAAATCACATTCGCAGTGCTCAAAGACGGACAAAAAACAAAGTCACAAAAGCCTTAAAACATTATAAAAGACTTACTTCAGTATCCAGAGACCACACAAGCTCCTCTTCAAATACCTTTTCACGTTCTTTATCCATATGGATTTCTCTTCTGAAACCCCCGTTTGCCTGAATCACACTACCGGGCGGTGAGATTTGCAATGTGAAGTTGCCTTCTTTTGTAACCGATTTATGCATACTAATACGACAAGAAGAACACGTACGGCGTTCAGTACGCAAATGATTGGTTTGAGTCTCTGTTGTATTGTTTGTGAACTCAGATGAGAAGAGTATGTGACTTTTAACTCCTTTCCTGTGCTTGTCTATGGAGCTCGTAAGACCAGCATCGTCGTTTGGTAAACCGTTCGGCAACCCCGTAGTTCCTTCTGAGTTGGCTATGTGACATGTTGGTTTGTTGACAATACGCAGACGACTCATATCCAAATCACTAGATTTTAAATCGTCCATATTAACCCGCGATTTAATCTCTCTAGGCAACGGGAACTCGGTGGCATAGCGTATGATCAAATCACATATATCAACAGGGTCGTCCACTTTCTCTACTCCAAACCGATTGTCTATTTTTTTCATTGTGATTAAACCTTCTTGTGTATAATAACGTATTAATTAAAATTCCATCACAATGTCATAAAATATGCAGTTGTTCCACTTTCGATCACCTCGACACTGTGTGCAGCCCCACACAGTCATGTAAGACACCAATGCCGAAAGTGACCTTCATAGCGAGTGTGAATTGGTCGCTACGTGATCTGCACGATGGCCAATCAAATTCGTGGCCAGCATTACCGTACAAATGCACATCTCACTGTCTTGGTAGCACGTTGAGCGACCCGAAATGAGGAGTGATTTTGATTCGTTTTAACAGCGTTTATTTTCATGTTTTAATGTGTTTGCAAGCTTTCAACCAGTAAAGAAAACTTATCAAATAGTTGGACTATGACAGTTGAAAGATAACTATCAAATGAATTAATTTCTGGGTGTCTTGGACATAATGTATTTAAAGTTATCAATCATGCTTGGAAGAGCAAACGAACGATCAGTGGTGGACCAAATACGATCATAAAATTCTATATACGTTTGCACATCTACACTCTTTCTGAAGTGTTCTTGCAAATGCAACTCAAGCTTTGAAGTGTACCAGTTTTATTTACACGAAGGTGTGAAGCCAAACTGGCCAATGTAAGCAGACGAAATGTTCCCAGAAATGGTTAATTCACAATAAGTTAAAACAACTAAAAATAACCGGTACTTGTTTTTTTGTGTACCATTATTAAGTCGCACTACAGTGTGTGATCATAACGACCAGGATGGGTTGGAATTTTAGTCAACCTAAGGTACTGTGACCGCATTGTTGCTACCGGTTAGGCCATCGTCGTTTTCAGCTTTCAGTTCGTTTAACCATAATCTTAGGAGTGTTCAGGTGTTAGTTCTTTTTTTCTTGGACGCCGAATTTGAAGTTCTTTAACTTGATCCTAATAACCAGGGGAACGTGGAACACTGGAGAGTTAACCACCTTCTATCCGGTTTGTATGGTCCGATTTGAGTGGTATATTAAATGTTTACGGAGTGAGCAGTCACATTTGAGCGGTTGTATTTCAAACCGTATCTTTTGGTTCAGTGGAAATGTGGAAGACTTTGACTGAGAGAGACCAAGGGTTCTTGAGTATTACGTTAACAGCTTGAGAAAAGACAGTCTGAAACTGGATATAACAGAACACGCATCATTCATCGAACGGAATGAGTAAACACCACAAAGTTTACAGTCAATTGCAAGTACTACTATAAGTTCGTCTTCTTTATGGACTGCTGTTCGATCACGAGGAATTCGCGGATCGTTAAGAGTTGAGGTGATGGGCTGACATGGTCAATATTATTGCGACTTGATATCATCACGCCATGCACACCGGCCGGAAATAGTTGTCCAGATGAAAAAGTAAATCAACATTGAGATAACTATCTATCGAAAATTTGTCAAATAGGAAGGTCTGAGCTAGGATCAAAACATTTCTCAAGAATGTTCGATAACGGGAAACGGAAGACTCAATGACAGATGAAAGGAAGTTAAACATGTGAATGGATTTTTATATAACGACAAACGCGAGCGGGCTGGATTTTGGACCAAGAAACCCAACCTAACCTATTCTACGTCGTATAACCAGAATGGTGGAGAAGAGCAAGTGGAACAAACCACTAGCACCCAGCATCTTGAAAGCAAAGCGTGTGGTATACCTAACAACCCGGGTGGTTGGTTTTCCCGAATGGAAGACTATAAATAAACTTACCTGCCTGTATATAACCCACTTGTCAACTGTCCGTTGGAGAATTACTGTGAGCATGTCCTGTGACGTGTCCTTTCGACAGGACCAGAGCAGTCAGTAGTGCGCCACGCTGTTACGTAACTGAAACGAACACTTTCGGTGGGCATCACACGATTGGTTTAAAAAAACCTGAGCTGTCGCTCGCTGACTTTTGAACTTCTGTCCGAATGGTACTTGTCCTGATCATCCGTAATTTGGGATCAGTAATCCAACGTGAAGGACTCACTTGGATATTGTTCTGCGGCTTAGCATATGTACGATTGATCACGAGCATGGCAAGTTAGTGATACGTTTCCTGTCACCATTCAGTACAACGGTGACAAAAAATGTCTAAAAATGCAAATTTTCCCGGAAGAAAATCAGGGGGGGGATAATAATGAAGTAGATAGGCTACCGATAGTTTTCTTGACCAATTATTTGAGAGATTCTGAAGTCAGTAAACTGGGCAACCGACATTTACCGAAATTGCTCAGTGACATTGTAATTGGTGTTCGTTCATGCTTTGGGATCACCTGTCCGTCCGCTTTTCGACAGCACCGTCATGGCTAGTAACAATACTGAATTCGCTTTCACTTTTCTGCGATTAAATTTAAAATTTTTGACATGAAGTGGTATTTTTGCTGGTTTATAATAACTGATAGTTACATGGTGCATTCCCAAGCAACCAATTAGGAAATGAGATAACATTAACGGTGTAAAGCCAGTAGCTTAATCGTAAATTCACTGAGGAATCCTCTGAAAAGCAAACAAGCTGAGTGTTTACATAAAGTAATAGTTTGAACGAGTTCATGAAAGCTGCTATATGTTTTGGGGTTATGTTCACTTTGGTGTCTCTCAGTCAGAGCGTTTCAAAATTTTACGCCACATTGAGAGAATGGATACAGCTTATACAAATGTTGATTCGGTAACGCTGACTGCGTTCGAACCATTTAAGTCCAAACAATAATGATACCGTTTTTTGTGAAATGTCGTTTCAACGGTGAGCATCATAGACCGTTTGTTAAGAGCAATTCGGTACCTTCGTAGCCTCAACAAACTAACAAACCTTAGTAAAATGGGGTTAAACGAGTTACATATAATCGGTAGCATATCCTAAAGATACATGGAAGTGATGGAGTTGGAAGTATTCTTGTCAGTAAACGGTGGAGTACACGTGTCACCATAGTTAACCATCGAGGGCAGCGTAGTTTGAATGTTATCTGTAATAATCAACCGCAACATTGGAAGTTGATGTCATCAAAACTAAGAAGCTGTGATTTTTTGCATTAGTCAAACCAGTCAATGCATGAACCGTGTTTGAGTCAGTGCAGTGACAGTCGGTTATGAAAAGCATGCGTAGGCAACGGCCGTCATGACAAAGTGGAGTGGAAATTAAAACAAATTCGAACTTTTATACGCGGGCTAGTTTTTTCACAGAAATATTGATCGTATTATCAGTTCAGTCGGACTACACAAAATCTCAGGTTCTAGAAGGTCCGCAATGTCGGCTCCTGTGGTTGTATCTACATATCCGGGATCAAAATACTATCAAATAACACATTGTAGATAAAAGAATCTTTATTAGTTTACCAATGTGCTTTCTTGATTTATCATCTCCATGTATGGTGACACCTCAGCATCTGATTTTTTAACTACATAAACACCAGTAACCTAAACTATCGCCTATCAGGTTTAGTGAAATCGGAGATTTCGACCTGTGGAGGAAGTCCTAATCGCGGAGTTATCGATTGGATTTAACAGACAGTAACTTTGTCTCCTATCGAGACGATCGGGCAATCTGATCATTACTCACAAGCGAAAGTGGTTGAGCGTTCACATATGATAATTCGTTTGTGTCTAACATGAGTTCAGTGGCGCAGTGGTCAACACGGTTGCCTTATGAAAGTGTAGCTGGCGTTTTAGTCCCAGCAGTGGCGTGGATACGTACTAGTGAGGAGTTTTTGCGAGAGCGGAACTTGAGGCTGATGCTTATTTTCGAAAGGGACCTACTGGAAAGTCTATGAGAATGCGACAGCTGCGGTCAGTTGTGAGTGATGTTAAAGTTGAATTTATCAAAAAGACGACTGAGCCGACTCCTAGGAGTCATGATGTACTAAAACCACTCTGATATCAACTACTTTTTAGGTAATGAACTACTGCTCAGCTCCACATCTAACCATCTTACTGAGGCTCAAATGAGTCTGACTCAACACTTTGAACACAAAGGATGACTTTCATTTCATTCACAAGTGCAAGTGTTACTTAGGAATTGTAGGCATTTCGGAAGATAAACTACACAATAATTCAGGGATAGATTGAAATCCAAATATGATGTATGTTTTTGTGCAATAATTTGAGGGAAAAGTAAATCCGAGCGCAACTCAACGTCGCAGACGACAAAATGGGTTTATGTGAGTTCTACTCTTTGCAAACGATGAATCACTTGCAAAGATTTTTCCTATGATCGGCGACTACCTTGTCCAATTTGATTTCAGTGATCAGACTACGGATGGTAGGTGAACAGCACAAAATACGGCCGAGTTATAGGGCCTGAAACTTTGATGCGCCACGGATAAAGGCAGAAATTTGTTATTCCAACAAAAGTGCGTGAAGAAAACCCGTTAGGTTAGTGTGTCAACCGGGGTAAAAATACAGTTGTGTTACTGGAACCTTTAATCGAGAGTGTGCGAACAACTTGTGATTGAAGGTTTGAATGTGATACAGTTGTTTTATTCTAGTCTGTCCTATTGTATAATAACTGTGAATGTGAATAAGCAATGAAGCGTTTGTGAATGACTGAAACTACGTTAGCAGAACCGAAGCAAATCAAACAGTTCTTATTTAGGGTTTTAGTAAGAGAGTGGAAAAATGTCCTTTATAATGTGTGTTTTTGATAAACTTACTCATGAAATTCTGGTTTATTGAGCATACTTTTGTTAGTCTGTAGGCGAACTCACTCCGAAGATTCGAGGTCATATTGTTAAGTGGTTAGACATTAATTGCTTGTATGAAAACTATTCTGTTCTGCCTATTAAGTCTTTTAAAATGGGTATTTAGTATGTTACAGAGGATATAAGTCTGCTGAAAACATTCTATAAACAAGCATATACATGCATTCCAGCACCTTCCATAATTCTAGCTCACCAAGAGTAATATACACTACGCTGTTTCAACTGTCTCATGTATTGTGTGGGCAGGCTTATCTTTGTTTTTTTACTGGACTTTATGAATGGGGTGGTGGTTAAGCAGCCTTTTTATGAATGGGAGCTAGGTACTGATTTATGAAAATCTAGCTTCAATATGATAGTCTGATCATCTCACTGTTGAGAGTTGGTTAGTCGGTTGATAGAGGTAACAACTAGTACGTTATTTTTCTTTAAACTCGATTTTCAATATATGCCAATCTGGCTATCAGCCACCTCATTCCAGATACCCATCAATTTGGTGTGGACTAGCGACGTCACTAAACGACACTAAGTGATATGATAGTTTTCAAAACAATTTCACCTGGGATGATTAGACCGAATATCGTGAGACCAGGGCTTAGCAAAAAAAAAAACAATATCTTACTGCAACATTTGGGACAGGAAAATGAAACCAGCAGTAAGAATGGGATTTGACGTGGAAGATTCCACTTGCTTAGTATGAAAATCACTTCAAACTGACTACTGTGAGAAACTGTGTTTATTGTATTCATGGTTGGTAACACGACGTCAGAGGAACATTTAGTTAAACTATAGGTCTATGGATGGAGGGAAATACTACCAACTGACCATCCAGTCTCATACAGCTAATCTAAAATAAACACCAGCTCGACTATGGTTTGTAATGTTTCTTGCGTTATGGTATGGATGTCTGATGCATCTTTCTTTATACTAACCATTCTTACATAATCTAACATAATGCATTGTAGGTGAAATTGACAACTGCAGCGAGGTTTATACTATTTCTATGGAAGTCTATGCCCTCAATTTTCATAAGCTATATGAGTGGGAAATGTTTCACAAATTTCCAGACTTGTTCACATACTTAAGAATGAGAATGTGGTATTTGTGTGGATTAAGAACTTGTCAAATTTCTGCATTGCTACAGATAATTACAGAATTTCTAGGTTGCCACTATGACAGAACTAATATCCGTAGTGTTGATCTGTTAAGTTGAATTTCATCTTTGAGTGAGGTTGATACACTCGAGTCATTTTTATTCTCCATGCGCCCACTTCGGATTAACGTTGTAGCATGAAGTATATGTCACTTCAGCTTTCCTCAGATGCAACTAACCATTTACAAATGAAGCACCTTGCTGTTTGCCGCTGGTCCTATTGGGACCCTACGTTGCCTGATTGTGTTTTTTATATGCAAATGCCAGTTCCTACTTTCATGTTATGAACGAAAAACTGGGAATTTAGTAAAACGTCCATCCGAACTTTGTTGAGGACAGATTAGTATAAAGGGAATACTACGTACAAGTGATCGCAGCTTTCGCAATCCCACAGAACAGAATTGCTGTACTTGGTTTTTGGTCTTGCTAGCGACTGTCAGCAGCGTATATTCTTGCCATGGCCAGGATTCGAATTCTGGCCATAATTTGATGAGGCAACCGTGGTGACCACTGCATCAGTAACATCGCACTAAATATGACCGTCGAATTACTACGTGCAAACGTTCAGCCACATCCTCTTATGAGTGACACTCAAATTGTCCGATTGCCTTGATAGGAGATACAGTAGTGGTCCTACTAATTCCATATGAATAAATATCAGAACCCATCGTCAAGTTGGAATCGCAGCAAAACAATTAATTGGCTGAGCAATAATAGGCAATGATAGGTGTCACCTGATTTCTGAAGATTTTGTTAACTTCTACCATGTATTGAGTCCGAGTGTAGTAGATCTGTCTGATGGGACCGGATGAAAAGTTTCCTTAAATAAGAAAACTGTAATAAACTGAGTGGTATTCAATGTGTATCGGCCAATACTTCCAATTAGGAGATGATTTATTTATGGCCTTTAAAGAATATTTTCCCGTCAATAAAAAATAAAGGATCCACTGGGTAAAAACAAGTGCATTAATCAACCTGGTTATGATAAGCCAAGTCCGCATCGATAGGACCGACCTTACCATATGCTGTTTCATAACATTGAAAGATCGGAAGCAGCGTGTTCCTTTTCAAAACCTCTCATTTCACAGTGGTCCGAATAAGAACTTAGTGGCATGCTTTACACACATCAGAGGTATATGAAAAGCATGCTTCTATGAGCCTGCCTCTATAAAATACATTAGCACAATTGAAGATACTTTCATAAACCTTTCACATATATCCTTATTAAATACAGTGAATTGACTCAACTCTACAGAGTAAACAGACCGGTTCGTTAAAAAATACCACCAAAGTAAACAGATTCCCGGACCGAATGACAATCAGAATGCAATGGGGAAGCTGCCATCTGTTTGTTCACATAATGGGTTTCAAATGGATTACTTCGGCGCATGATTGACGTAAGTTGCATTTGCAGACGTCACTGATACATGGTTTTAAGTTATTGAATTTATTAGCTTAGTTGGGATCATTGGTTACGGATGACATCCCCTCAACAGGATGGTGAATTGTTATTCTTTTATTCTATTTTCTTATACTTGTGTGTTATAAGGAGCGTGTTTTTTAAAGAGTGAAATTAAAGAATGTTTTTTGGGCTGCATAATTCGACAGCTCGAACCCCACGTGGTTTTGCCGAATCTTCTAGCCAACATGTTGACGTAACTGGTGTGACGTGACCATATACATACATATATATTTATATGAAGTATTAAAAAGGTGTATGTATACATATATATTCCAACATATTTGTTTGTTTGATAACGGATCCTACGGTGCACTTGAAACATCACAATAAATCGTTCACTACTCAGTGTGTACCTCTTTTTAATACTTTATATATATATATATATATGTTTATATGGTCACGTCGTACCATTCGCGTAAATACGTTAGCTAGAAGATTCGGCAAAACCACCTGAGGTTCGAGCTGTCGAATTATGCGGCCCAAAAAAACATTCTTTAATTTCACTCCATTAAACATGCTACTTATAACAGACAAGTATAAGAAAATAGTGAGGAACAATTTATTTCATTAATTCATTTTCAGATCCATACGGCTACAGGTTTGACAGACTCAAGACGTATGTAAACAAAGAGGAATATAGCACACTAGATTTTGCAAAAATACTGCAAAATTCCAGTCATTCCAATCACGAGTCAACAGTACTAAAGAGGATTGGTTTGCAATTTCATTCAGCATTATCCGGATTACCAAACCGGATGTACGACTATTCCAACTCTCGGCGGAATACCTCAACGCGGGGGCGAGGCTTTTCCAGAAGCCCACAGCAAACGGATGGGAGAAAGCATGGACGACCGGGTGAGTCATCGCTCAAATAGATCGGACAAACGGACGAAGAATGACAGGCGGAAAACCCCCGATAGAAGGCGTCTGTCATACACACAACTCGGGCAGAAACGCATACGACGTGTGAGCGGAAACCGGGGGTGTTGTGGAAGGGAATTCTGACTTCTAAACGCGAGCACGTGCGTACCATGACAATCAGCGAGTTAAACAATAAGGATTGTACTTTATTGGACGCCTATTTACTAAAATATGAAGAGGATTTCTAGTGGAAATGTCGGCCTACATGTTTACCTTCCATCAAGGCTGCTGAAGACTCTACACTTACCTATTGTGTTGACGAAGAATCAGAGTAAATAATCGAATGGGGATAGATTCAGCGACGACTGATACCATTTGTCTGTCGAATTTAAGTTTGTAGTGGACAAGTGGGTATGCGCTAGATCCTCGTCCACTAACAATTTAATACGCCTTTCCTGAAGAGAAATCGTAACGTAGTCCCAACAGGCATCGAACTGGAAAACGCAATGAGGTTTGGAAACAAACCGTATATTTCCAGAAATATTTGAAAATATGATAAATAGTTAGTTCTAGCCTAGTCTGGGATCAATGGCAACATCCAAGAGGAAAAAGAAGAGAAGCGCGAGACAGGCCACAG
>LUCH01000813.1:149297-160938 GCA_013368495.1 Paragonimus heterotremus
CATCATCATCATTATCATCATCATCATCATCATCATCATCATCATCATCATCATCATCATCATCATCATCATCATCATCATCATCATCATCATCGTAGACAGCAATACATCATTGGTTTACACTTTTGCTGAGCTGCCACATAACCATGAAAGAAGCAAACCCTGGAGAGAAAGAGGGAAGAATAAGTGGGAAGGGGCCCAGCTACTCAAAGTAGCTTCGTCTATATTCAAACATTCAATATCAAGGTGCTCACACCTTGCAGACAAACAACCAAGCTGTAAATAAAATTGAGGCGTCAGCAAAAAACAGCTTCTTTGCGGCGACATTAAAAGCACTCACTTCACAGACAACTCTGCCAGATGACAACAACATTCACGCCACTAAGCTTGATTAATCGCCTTCTCACCTAACGTCTCAAGCCGCCGACTCTGTGAGTCGAGACGGCCCCAGCCCCGAAGAGGAACCCGATCTACAGTGCCCAACCCTTTCGTGAACGATTTCATTTGTCTACGCCAGACCATCATCTGTCCAACTTGCAGCTTGAGTCAGTCGGCCGCAGCGTCATCAAGTAGTGCTGGGTGTGGTAAACGACTAATTGGCATCCTTATTACACGATCTGACCATCTAAGTATGTACAGACGTAAAGAGTGAACAAGAGAATTCGACTGACAATAACTACCAGATACTCGCCTCTTAACTTCCTTGTTGCTTACTCTATGGTGCCATTCGATACCAGCGATCGGAGGCAGACAACCATGGCCAAATAACTGAAGACAGTTCACGTCTTACACTCTGAGTGGTCAAGTCTCGCTGCTGTAAACAAATACAGCCCTCACTGCCGCCTTATATCCGCGACCCTTACCACTGAAAGAGTCACTTCTGTGTCGTAAGAAGTGCCACAGATTAGCAATTACCGTCCTAACTTCAAAGATACGCGTCTTCTTTTCATTCCCTGCACCACCACCGCCGCCTATGCGGCTTCCCAGGTGTGCGAATCGGTCAATGACCTCAATGATTTAACAAACTGCCTGCGAGATTTTGGTCCAGCAGCTATTAGGATCTCTAGGGTGTGAACCGCTAAGCCTGCTTTCGAAACTGGTTTGGTATTTATGATTTACCGACGGTATAGCCAGTTTCTCAACAGCCCGTCGTTGCCCGGCAAAAGTAAAAACGAAACGATAACGTGCCAGCGCATGATCTGAATCCAGATATGTGCTCCAATGATGACGACAGTTCTGAAGTGAACCATGCCACCTATAACCAAAGGCTATGTGGTCTATCTGAGAGCGGACCTGATTCAGAGAAGGTGTGTACCAGGTATAACAATGTCGTGCACGATGCGTAAAACTAGTACAGGGTAAAAATGACCTATGTGGAACATAGTTGCAGCAGCCGTTCTCCACTGTCTGGCCGATGTGAAGTCAACCCAAACCTACCACCTAAACCAGATTCAGCCTCACCAAGACGTCCGACCTGAGCGTTCATATCTCCGGCCAGAATGACCACATTAGAACCATATGTCGACCGAATGAGAGCGGCCAGACCCGAACAAAAGGCGTCCTTGACGTCAGCGTCACTACAGTCAGCTGGAGCATAAGCAGACACAATGAAGAGATTTCCGAAAGTTTAGCGTTTAGAGTTGACCTAGGCGAAACCCGCTAGGCGGACGACAAAAAGTCTACCGTTACCAGGAATCCAATCTACCGATGCGGATGCGGCCGTCGTGCCGACGACTATATCTACTCCAGCTTGAGCGGTAGCGGCAGCCGTGTATTCACCCGAGGTTTATAGCCAGTATCAAGTAGACAATGCGGGAGCCGTTAGTTCCACACGCTGACTACTGTCCCGGATTTTAGTCCCCGAGATACGGTAGACATCGATATGCAACGAATCCAACGTTCGTGCAAGAGCGGCCTGTTGACCTATCTGTTTCAGAGTGCGAACGTTGAAGGCACCTATATTAATTCGCCTTCTAGGTTTAAGCAAGGGGCGAGGGGGGCTTGAATCTGAATAGCAAAACATCGAACTTACCGACAAAGTGTTAGTATGATTAGCTATATCTGTTGTTTGATCTGTGGAGTAATCACCAGAGATGGGGACAAGGAGGGGCCTGAGAGATCAATTTGAAAGGACATTGGAGGAGGGGTCAGCGGTAGCATGATTTTACCCATCCACCCCGTTGTATGCGGTAGATAGGGGGACCAGATTTATACTGCGAGACGGCCGATGAAGTATGGAATTAACAGTATTGTGAGTATTTATGATTGTGTGTTGACTGATCTACTGCCAGGACACCGAGACATAGACGGGAGAACGATTAGGGTTCTCAACCAAAGCGTTTGGCCCAAAAGCCTGTACTGTGGAGTAGCGGGTGCTTGGTAGTATACCAGAACTGGTAGTTTTCCGGATAGAGCTGCCACCTTTTTTCTAACTCCCATCCTGGAGGACCAGGAGACTGATTTGTCAGACCTGTACCTATTGGCCTGCCTGGCATGAGTGACTCTATTGGTGTGGTGGTCACACCGTCCAGTTTATCCCAATAGGTTATCGAGATGCGCAAGCCGTCACACCACGTGAAGGTCCATTCTCGTTGTGAACTTCGTAGTAACAACGCTTCAGTAGTGAAATGGAACAGTGATGACTTGAAACAAATGAGCCGGCTGCCTTAAAACCTTAAATGTCGTGAAGCAGATTATACAAAAGCTTTATTATACACGCTTACTGAGATTGCAGAACCCAGTAACCTCCAGGGTGAAAGGGTTGAGTAGTCTAAATTTGACCAGTGTGATAATTTCAAAACTTCGCCGTCTGCACCAAATCAGTCGGAGGTAAAAATCATTATTGCTGGAATATATTTTATTTTGTGCTACGCTGGAACAGCTAACAAAAAATGGCCAGTGGAAGGCATGAAAGAATAAACAGGACAGTTGAAAGCCAAGGCCTGTGAAACCTATTCATCTGAAACGATCGTCGTTCACTGGTTTCGAGACGACGCTTCGCAGGAAACGGCAATGCTGGTGGAAAGTGTTGGGAGTGCGTATAGTGAAAAAATGAGTTATGAATAAACTCAAAAATTCTAGACGGATATTTGTAGTGAAGTGCAGCAAATTGTGCATGCCACATCTGCATTTACCAATCGGGTTGTTTGAAATTGATTTATATATACAGTGTCCATAAAAGGCTAGATGAGACTTTTTGTGTGGTGTAGTGAATACACATCAGGCTCTGAACCCGACTTGTTCTACAATATCAGCAGTCGTCAACCGACAAAACCGTTCGCCATACGAATATATAGTCAGATAAACCGTTCACACCTGCTTCATATGCAGTTCGATGGAATAATTGGCACCAGGTTTACGTTGTCAAAATTTCATTCTATTTTCCTAGGTTCATTGCAAAACGGTCACACAAAACTAGTCATCTGTTTACATCTTAGTCCGTTAGGGAATTAAAGCACATACATCTTATGTCTGAGTATTATATTGGATCAGAAGAAAAACAACGAAGAAATATTTTTAGAAAACGTCCTAAATAGGACGTACAACTCAGTCTGAGTTAACAATTATATAACTTTGGGTGGTTTTGTCCGACGGTGGTTAAAGGATTGAACACCATTAAATCAGTCAGCAACATCTTCAGGTTTCTCCTAGCTAGCCCACTACTGAGTGGTTATTTTGCCGGTTCAGTCTAGTGCTCACTTGACAAACAAACAGAAGCAATGAGCTTTTTCATTAACTCTTGGTGAATGGACACTCAGCCAGTAGACACAAATTATTAACAACTACCATAGTTGTTACAAGTTTATAATGTGGGGGGGGGAAAGAATAAGATGGCAGTTAACGAAATTCACTCCTGATCAACCATTTTTTAAAACCTGTGATATTTGTTCGCTACAGAGGTGGTGCGCAAGATAGATGAGAAATACAAATCCATATAGAGAAGTTCGCTGAAATAATGTTTTAAACGATACTCAGACATTATCGTAGGATGCAGATTTAATAAACGCGTCGTGAGCATAAAGGGGCACGTCTGGGAGAAGCCTGTTGGCGTACCTAACACAAGCCTTCACGTGAATCGAAGTGGTGTAAACAACGAACAATGTAAAAGACAATCTATGTGAAACAAAAAAGCGGATGGGCAAGCGACGTGACAATGAAGTATTTTGCAAAACGTCGGGCAAATGTTACTGGAAGACAAGAAAGCCAATGATTGTAGAAGCTGTGAGAGGGCATCAAGTTAAACACCACCCACGCTTGATCGCAGTCTACAGATGGGGACAATAGACTCGAGTTTCGCTCCTAATAGAGATCATCAGTTGTGCATATCCTTATCCAGCCGAAACTTTCACTCCGGTTCTCGTGTTTTTGAGACTGGCGTGTTAATTACAACACCAGTAACATCATAGTAGTCATGACCAAATGACCATATATCAACGCTCAACCACAGCCATCTGTGTATAATGCTCAGTCTGGTTTACCATTTCAAGAGGGGAGCATACCGAATCGCTGTGTTCAGTTCCACCGATGAACCCGTGTCCAGGACTTCTCAGGTGTTTCAAGCTGCAGACAGCAGACGCTTCGTTATTTTCACCTAGCGATCCCGAAATGATAAACAATCGAGCAGTATATGTAAAACGTCATGCACTTTAACTAATACATACATACGAACGGTCTCAACACATCGCTTCAGCCACAACTAGACAAGCTATGTACGTGCAATTCAGAGCAAATTGTTCGGCTCCATTGTACGTGGACCACCACGGTTCACGATCACTGAAACCCAGCTACTGGCAGACCTCCCAGTAAGCGCTCTGAAAGGCAACGCCGGATTGGGAACCAACATACATCGATGGGCACAAAAAGTTAAATTAAAGCGACGATATTTCCCCAAACGGATTGTGCTATTGCGGATTTACAGACTATTGAAAGATCGAGCGAAACTAAACGATATTCCCGTAGAATCCGAGACCCACTAAACTGTGTGGTCTCCGACGTGACGTCTAGTGCCAGTCAGTCTGACTGTGATTAGAGCGGTTACGATGACCTACGTACCATAGGTCATCTTGGTTCCCAGTTGTGCAGGCAGTCGAAAATACTCTTCAGTTGTAATTAGAATGTCTCAAAATGTCAAATTCACTCCACCACACCAAAAGACAGAAGGACATTCATAACACGGTGGATCCACAATCCCGAAATGCACTCACACCATATATCCGTCTGCTCACACGTACGTTCTAGCGAAAATAAAGGTGAACCACACTTTGTGGATTTGCGTCTGGTTAGATAACCAGTTCTCACATCAACATCTTGGAAGACCGCAGCGTAATGAACTCACCCATTTTACAAACCATGGATAAATTTATATGTTTATAAGTATATGAATCCGGCAAGGGTTACTGAGCTGGCAAAATCGCCAAACTTGAAGGTTTGTCTGTTGAGTGGCCGTACCAAGATGTTGTCATTTAAAACATTCGTCAGAACATTGAAGTGTTCGATAAGGACCACTTCTCAATTTGTAATGAGTGGAATGATTAATCATAACATTTCCTTTGGCTCTATACGCCCGTTCAATTGTACTGAAATTCATCAATTGGCAAAATTAGTCTCAACCAACCCAGTATTGTGTGGTCGCTACTTACCTTAGAACCCGTTACCCTGATAAGCGGATGGGCTAGCTGAACGTCATTGGACACATTTTTAAGCTGTGGGCTTTGGAACTCCTTTTCATATGGGGGTTAACTGCGAATTAATCGGGTCCCTTTCGGTGAATAAGCGGTCGCGGACAATGGGCGACAGTACTATTAGGGAATGATAGATTCATGGTTGGCAGCTGAGTATCCCATAAAATACTCTCACAAGCTCTCTGACGACATTACGACATGGTTTATGTTACCCCGCCACGAAAGAGTTTCAGAGGTCTCCAACAGAAGTACTTGGGATCTTGGACAGCCTACCATCCGTCTGGCGTAGTCGCATCTCTAGTTTCCGCCAACCATGAAAACCCCCCAAGGAAGAGATACAAAACAACTTGGTGATCACCGGCCTCGAGAGATGCACAAGATTTGTCGGGTTACTTGAATGACTGGACTGCAATCGTAGGGCGTAGTAGCCGATTTTCTCACCGGCCACCGTCAACAGGAAGCGTAAGTCTCAACAGCTCTCTGGTTGGACAGATCTACTACATCCTATAGGTTTTATTTAGTGAATCCTGGAATTGCTGTGTTGATTCTGTTGCAACTTCACGCGGGGTGCATTGGGCATTCTGGCTAGCAAGACTCCAACTGATGGGTGTCTGAACCGAACCACCACCAGCTACTAAAAGACTGTGGACGCAGTGTTTCGTACTGCTGCCTCGAGAGTTAGGTTCCTTTTGAACTAAAGGCTCCAGGTGGACCTTCTGAAGCCAACCACTTTCTTCTTCTTGGGTAAACGAGAAATGTCTTGCCCTCACAATTATGGACTCAACCTTGCATTACTCATGAATTCTGCCTTGTGGTCTTATCACAACTCATTGCCCAAGGTGTCGGTTGACGGCTTTGCTCCCATGTTGAATTTTGACGCACCAAACCAAACTGCCTTGTTCACTCCACTTTGTTAAAACTCTTTATTCGGTGACCTCCAAATCCCGTGTTTGAGCATACACCAGATACCTACCACATTTACCGCTCGCGACGGAAGTCATATTCAGAACGACAGTGCATCAAACCCCAAGTTTCTCTTGCATGAAGGACACAAGTTTCTACGCGTCCTCCGAAGAACATTTAAGGCTGCTACCTTTAATTGTTCAACACATGTAAGTAAATCAACAGGCAGCTCTTGCGTATAATTTGAAAACCATCCCCATTGATATCTGTCTTCTAGAGGAAACACGGTATCAGGATTCTAGCTCAGTGCTACATCCCTAATTTCCATCAGGTGCTTCACCATGTGGATATAATCTGCGCTTGTCTAGTCCGAGCCGCTGGCCAAGTCGGTGTTGGAATTGCTCTAGACGCATACACAGAGAGGGCACTACCTAAGTGATCACCGTCAACTGCCGCCTTTGCGCAGTCAGACCCGAAGGTACGGTTAGAGCATCGAGAACCACCCATCACGAACGCTGTCCATTTGTTTTTGAAGCAGATGCCCCAGAAACTGTAGTCCAGACACATTCAACGGTTATTTTTATCACCATCTCACTAGCCTTTCACATACCGCGCCCCGCACGAACATTGTTGTACTGGCTGGAGTCATGGACGCTCAAATAGACATGTCAGGCGGTTACCAGCGTAATTTTCGTGACACATACTTGCACGGCACTTGTCGAACAGACAGTGGTAAACGTTTGTTGCATCTGTGCATTGATAACGGTCTGTTTCTAGCAATTGCTAATTTCGACGTTCTAGTCTTCAGTAAGCCACATAGCAACCTCCATCATCAAGTCAATCGTGGACGCACATCGCCTACACAACAATCAGCTATCGGTAGCGTGGCTGTTTTCAAGATCATAAGTTAATCTGAGGTACCTGTGTGGATTCTGATTATGTGGTTATACGCCAAGTTAGCTTTGCGCTTCGGTGGAAGTCCACTTCCTTGTGAATCACAAACTGACGTATCCAAATGAGCAATACTACAGACACCCTGCCTATATCAGTATGCACCAGCTTCAAGTCTAGGTCATTCGCGGTCAGTCGTTCGAAGTATTTGTAGTGTTTATATACCTTGGGAACTGTATCATCATTGGTCATACGTCTGGTGAGATCAGAAGTCATATAACACAGGCTCGGACACCATTTGCTAATCCATACCATTTGTAGCAACCTCATGATCATAACCTTTCTGTGGAAGGCTGAGTGTACAGTACCAGTAGAAGAGTGCGTCAGTTGTTTGCGTAATGTTCGTCTTCGATCATGGATCTTTCCGACGCATTAACGATGTGTAATGAGGGCACCTTGTCGGCGATGACGAAGTTCGCGGACGTGTCTTAGGGACGTATAAATTCCGTCGACCCTTGGGCATATTGGTCGCGTCTCAGGTTTCGTTGGCTTGACCACAGCCTACGAATGTCAACTAACTACCTGCTACACCGTACCTTGTTTGGGAGCGGTGGGTTAGGCTATAAGCGGCAGTCTGGTGGTTAACGCATAAACTGGGCTCGGACTATGAAGACATGCATAGTGAAGCTTGCTTCACTACGGTGCTGACAGTTTCCTGGCTGGGGTAAGAAGGCAATGGACACCTTCGGTTGAGGACCCTGTCAGTTATGGCGGAAGACAGAAGTCACTGACATGTCTCTGAGTGCATCATTGTAATTTTTTCTTTTTTTATCCCCCCATATGTGTTTTTGTCTGCAATTTGCATATTCCCTTTCTTCTTCTTCTCACATTGCTGTACTTTTTTTTATTTCTTGTGATTTTTCACGCGTTAAATGTACCAAAATTTCAGCTATAGTGAAACCGACCTTGTTGCACACGGTCAGTCATATTCCCATTCTACCTCCTGTGAAACCGAGCACCGATATCTGTTACAGGTCCAATGCTCGGCTAAAGTGCTTAGTCGATTGATTATTACACGTCTTTGTCCTTCGCCATCTCATGTTGAGTGCTGGTTGTGTCAAGAGTCTGGCCGCCGCATTTGCTAAAGAACTTAGTTTATAATTTGTGCAAACGTCAGAATACACGAATTACAGCATCATAATCACTGTGACATCAGTAGGATTGAAGGTATACAGGAACATTAGGGGATTATTCTTGAAGTTTATGGAGTTGTTATCAATTACGGACATCTGCCTACTGGTTGTCAGTGGTGTGATCACAACGGTTCCTATCGCGATCGGTGCTACACTGATGGGCTCTAACTAGTCTATCAGAAACAATGGTGCCCTGTAGATCGCCTGTCGAATGTAAAGTAATCAGCCTGAAATGGAGAGAGTCCGAGTGTCTACCGCCACCGAAGCTGCTAGCATTTCTTTTCACAACTATGATCTCTGCGTTCAGGTAAAGGTCGTGCGGGCACTCTACCTTCCCGATCATCAAACTCGAGATTTGGAACAATAATTGCGTAAAGCTTTGCAAACATAGTTGACAATCGCCATATCCTGATTTTCCTCCTCACTCTACGGTTTTCCTACTGAGAAGCGATAGGTGGTTGTGCGAACCGGCCATTTCTGGTTGTTCATCAAGAGACCAGTCAACTGACAACTTACATCATTCTGGTTGTCATGGCTGTGTAGTCAAAAGCAACTTGTCACATGTTTACTTCAAATAGGCTTGTATTCGAGGCCGGTTACGTAACCCACTTGAAAACTCCGGAGTTGTCAAGTTGGTGACGGTGGTGAGCCGTGGTGTTTATTTAGCTTGATGAGTGAACAGAGTAAACAACTCCTGGTCCAAAAGTTGCAGGTCGGATGTGACAGCGGAGGTAAAATAACGAGTCGCTATTAGAAAACTCACTATCAGTTCGGTGGGTAATGATACTAGACAAAAACAGCGGAGTAAGATGCCATTGTACATCCGGTTTATTGTCTAACTTGGATTATGGATTGGTAGTCAATGGACAAGTCATTCAAGCACCTACCTGATGACTGTGCATAGCCTAATATCCATATCACGGAATCATTGCGAATTTTCGTACTTTCCGGCAAACAAAAGCAAAAACCTACCTCCGGTCATACTACAACACAGTGAAGTTCATCGATCTCACAAAAACAACGTTTTCAGCGACAAGTGTTTCCCCGTGTCCTACAAGCATTTGCACAAACCACTGAACAACAGCTTCGTTGATTTTGTCGAATATTTGCTGCGCTCGTAAATCACATTTTGGTGCACGACGCACTGAGTGGTTTTCCTCAGGTACGAATTTACCAGAGGCGAAATGTTAAAAGGCGGTTGGGAATAGAGACTGAATATTTATCAGACGAAATGTACAGGTGCTCTCTTCTAGCGCTATGAATGGCGCCTATATGCACATTAGCTAAGGAACCTAGGGATCGGCTGCCGGCGAGTGAGTGGACCGGAAGTGTGTGTGGTTCGGGTTCGCGACACACATTCACACGACATCAGACAAATACCCGGACAGCATATATCTTGTAAACTTTCCTAATATCCTACTTACAATATACAACAGTGAGCTTTGGAACTACTTTCCACATCATACCGCAGGTAGGTCAGCGAAATCTTCAAATCGCTACATCTCCTTAAGGATGACTCACGTTCACCGTATTCCCTGGTGGCAGCCCTGTTTGATTTGATAATTTGCGTCGTTTTTGTAGATGCGCCCACAGAGTTGATAACTAAGAGTTCTGTAGCACGTGGTGCCGATATGTTACTCGAAATCTAACATTTTGCAATCTGGAGGTTTTTTATCCTTTCTAAACAGGTCCATGCGCAGGTGAAGCTGACTGGGTCATGATTAATGCCAACGCTCAAAATGTCGACAGTACCCAGGTGTGATGGACCAACATTTCAGTTGCACCCAGCCAATCAACATCGAATAGGTATAAGTACTATACACTCATCTAAGTCTTAAAGCAAGGTGAACTCACTCAAATGAAGGGCGACAACAGATGTGATTGACCGATCCGAGCCACTGCATTGTCTGATCAATATCTGAGACGTCAACCAAGTGCTATGTTGTACGCTAGTGCTCCCACAAATGTGGCAGGCCTCACCAGCTTGGAAACATATTGAGAACTACTACCTCTCAAGCGTCTACATTTTCAGATCAAGAAGCCGAATACAAACTATATGGAATCAAGAAATGGTAACATTGAGTACTTAGTAAAAAACTGTATATTTCTGGGGCGCCAAACTAGAAGTGACAGTGGGTAATAAAAGTCAATAATTACCGTTTCTTCCGTCAGCCAATTAACCAACCTACTGAATGAAGAATTAGTCACAAAACAGACCGAACAAGTCGGTAGTCTATTTGTATGAGTTTAAGACTTTTAAATTCGGTAGACTCTGCAGTACGAACGGAATAACTAAGGTAGAAAATCCAACGTTTATTCTAATGAAGCAGCCAAATATTCCACTGTGACTGTGACCAGATGACATCGTAAACGGTTACAGTGTTAAGCGTTCTGCTAACCAAAACAAGTTAATCAAATGATCACTCAGCAAGTGTTGGACCTACGAATGACGTCACAACCCTCAAAGTTCTAAAATGCATCATGCCAAACCACAGCAACTTATCACCAAGTCTGAAGTAGTTCCGTACAAGACTGCCGTGTGCTAATTACGCTGACGTGAAGCGGATTCCGTCAATGAGGACACAATGAGGTTATCTTCATAACCACTTCTATGAATAAAAATGGATGGCCCTAATATTGCTTGCTGACCATGTTCCAAGAGACGTTTACTTTTCAGCGAGCAATCTGACTGAGTAGTTCAGGCAGAACACTACCATCTTCCGTATGGCATGACACTGTCGTATCCGAACAACCCGAAAACTTCACTGCTTCCCAAACTCATACGGACAACAGATATTTACACATGATTCGCTTACCTGTACAGATAAAACACTGACATTTTGTTGATATATGTAACTTCAGAATATACTTAGGTTAAAGCATTTGTTACTTCTAGAACAGCTCATAAGTTAAAGTGAAGCAACCAATCCAAATCGCTCTCCCATATGAACAACTCAATCAAAGTGGATTAGG
>LUCH01000814.1:0-16879 GCA_013368495.1 Paragonimus heterotremus
AGGAAATCTCCACATAGTTATCATGACTGACCACTTCGCACGATGGGTGGAAGCCATTCCCATGGCAGATCAGACGGGCGGAATGGTTGCAAACGCCTTCGTGAACAACATCCTGGTTCGGTTTGGATTACCGTACAGTTTTATCACGGACGATGGCTGATGTTTTGAAGGACAGTAATTCCAGAAGATGCTGAGGAATTGGATGATTCAGCGCTTGAAAACATCGCCGCACACTCCACAAACGAACGGACTGACCGAGCGGTTCAATCGCACAATGAAGGAGTGGCTGAATAGTAGAGACAAGAACTGGGACGAAGGACCACCGGATGTTTGGTTTGGATACAGGACAACGAAGCATGCAACAACCCCATTTGAGCAGACATACGGGAGGGGGCCAAGGATACTTTTTGATTATGCGTGTCCAGAGACAGATAGGGGCATTTATTGCCGCAAGAACGACAACACTTGGAGCACCGTGCTCTTGAGCGGACAACAGCAAGACAACGTCGGAATAAGCAAAGATATGACGTGAGGCACAACACACATAAATGGCGCCCATTCAAGATGGTAGGCCAGGTTAAAGTGAGAGATTACAGCCGACCAGAAACATCCGGCCCCGGCGCAAGATAACTTAGAAGTGATGGAATAGACCATTTACCATCACGAACCGCAGAAATACGAGCTTCCAAATTACCCAAGGTCTTCGTGGGCGACGGATCAATGGAGTACAATTGGCACTCTGGCACAACCGCGGCAAGTTCCCTAAAGGAGGTCCGAGTGTGGTGGACTGTCATGCAGGAAGTGCAAGCATTCAAACTCTTGGCGGATTACCTTAACACAGGGAGATGCGCGCTCAAAAACCCACAGCGAGCAGAAGGAGGATGGCATGGGTGACGGGATGAGTCATCGCTCGACCGGATCAAACAAACCAGTGAGACGTGGCAGCCAAAATAGGATGGATGACCAAACTGAAGGCCTGATTATTCCAACACTCGCAGGGATATCTCGACACGGCTGCAAAGTACGTTCCAAGCTCACAGTGGATAGACGAAGGACAACATGAGCGACCGAAGATGCAATCGTTCAACGAAATTGGATCAACAGACGAGTAATGGCACGGGGAAAGCCCCCGGATAGAAGGAGCCGATCTAACACGTAACCTGGGCCGAAGTGCACACGACGTGTGAGCGGAAAACTGGAGGGGTCGCGTGATGGAATGCTGAACCATGAACGCGAGCGCGTGCGTAGCATGAGAACTAGTGAGTTGAACAATGAAGATTGTGATTTATAGGACGGCGTTTTGTTACACTAGTCATACCCATAAAAGGAAATTCCGCTAGCCAACTCGTCAAACTGTTTCCCATCATATATCACACAGAATAGTTGTATATAGTACAATATACTTGGATTCATTATCAAACATTGCTGATTCTGATGTATTCAGAGAATGAAATCGCTAGCTTGGACCCGCTGACCTGGCCCGCGAAGAAGGTCTGAGTATGCAGCATGTGTTCACATTGGTAGCTGCTTCAACGTGATTTATTTGAACTGTGAATAACTTCTGGGTAGGTAGTATAGGTTCACACTAGTAGCTGCTTCACCCGATTGACCAAGGCTACCAACGACGTTTGGTTATGCAGTATGCTTTCACACCAGTGGCAATTCCAACTTAATTTATTCAAGCTATGGATAACGTCTGGGTATGTAATATAGGTTCACACGTGTAGCTGCTACGACCTCATTCACATGAGCTATGGATAACGTTTCAAAATGCAGTTTGCGTTCACACTGCTAGCTGCTCCACCCAACTGACTTAAGTTATCACCAATGTTTGGGGATGCAGTATAGGTTCGCACCAGTGGTTGCTCCTGCCGAACCACTTTTACTATGAACAATTTGGAGAACGAACACATACGGGAGAGGGATGGTAAATTTGTATTTGAGGCGTTTGTGCTACATGGCAGTCATCATTTTCGACTCGGTTGATTGTCACTTTGATTGGGATATTTTTCCGCACCGCGTTAGATACTTGGCGTTTTAAACATCACAGTGTGGCTTGCCGAGAGGTATACCTCCCGGCAATCGGCAGGCAGCTTGACTTCATCTGTTTCCGCATATTGTTCCGTATGACCGCCACGCGACCTCAATCTAGTTGGAAACAATGCAGTAGAGTGATAAGAATTTACTTCTGAAGATTCTTGGCGATAGGGTGGGACTTGGTACCCTATTCCTGCGCCGTTCCATATACACCGAAGATGGAAATAACCATATGATTGCGTCATTTCCCACCATTTCTAAGTGTAGCGTTCTATCGACCAGTATCCACCTGAGATCTTACAAACAAAGAGAAATTGTATGAATATCATGTAGACAATGAGGCTGGAAACGTTGTCATACATGTTGCACTGCCAAATGTGTTACTGTTCTTGTTGAAATGCAAAGTTAACACAGTTTGGTGGTATATATCCATTTCGATCAAGACGCCGCAAAATGAAACACCTTCAGGCTATAGAGTGACGTACTTCATCTCAAAAATTGCAATGATCGCATTTATAAGAATTGAAAAAATGAGCCAACGCCAATAACGGATTGTTTTCGCGAAAATGGTGAAAATGTTTTCGTCACACAGTCAGTGCTTCTGGGACTTATTCGATGTATGTCATGTTTTCACTAATGCCGCTCATTTACAACTAATGTACTGTGGATATTCTGCGTGAAATTACGATTTCAAAATTTCAAAAATATTTTGAAATCGTGGTGTCCAGCCAAAAGGACCGTTTTAACTTTTTAACGACCTTGTACGATCAAGCGAACCGACGATAACCGGTTGAGAATAATACACTGAATAGACAAACAGAATATTGTTGACTTGCGAAGTCAAAGCGAGAATAAACGGATACAAATACGAAGCGATAACAGAGCGGAGCGACAACGTGTACGCAGCGGGGTCGTACGTTCGAGTGTGCGGGGGACTTGTCGGTATCTCTACTCTTTCAAACAAATGTTTAAGTACATACAAAGTAAGAAACAGAAAGAGTACAAATAGCACTTGGCGGACAACCGATGTTAACAAGACTATGAAGAGGTCCGATATCTTTTGTGTAATCCTCGTCGTGAATCCAGACGGAAACTGTTCTTCTCTCGGGGAGCGTTTTGGCATCCTGGCAAATTCGACATATGTAACAGGCAAGCGAGAAGGCGGAAGGCAGAATTCGGGTAGGAATGTTTATGTAACACGTGACGCTGATTATTCTCTCACGGGCGTCTTACAATTTTTGATCAGTTGGCACGACGTTGACAGTGTGCTGTCGTGCTGGTCTTGGTTCCCCGCTATACCTAATAGTCAAGGTCACGCTAGAAAGAGGTTAGTTAGGAGTGGAGAATAGGGAAGTCGAACGATTTCACCACTATTTATGTAGACGGCCTGAAGAAAACGCCTAGAAAGTTCTGTCGGGTAGGGGGATACGGAGTAACGCGGGCGTTTGCGAAAAGATGGGCAGTCATTTGAATAGGACTTTGTTAACTGAACAAAATCGGCGGACTTGCAAATTTTGCAAATTGTCCAGCTTCTACGAGATTTTCAGTGTCCGGCTGTTAAGGTATGTCTTTTCGCGTTATACCTATTTGCGGAATCAAGAAAAGAAAAGCAGAATTACGGGGTCAATGGGTGAATGTAAAGTGATTGGCTAAAATGTAACATGTATATATGACAAAATCTTTCACGTAAAATTAATAATTTTGTGTTAGTTGACAGAACATATAACATTAGCAAACAGTTGTTATTATATAGTGCGAAAAATACATTGACTAACAACTTTTTCTAGTGCACGATTACTGCAGGATTTTGAGGTCGACCTGCTTTATATCGTCAATTTATAGATTAAAAAGAAAGTTTATCAACGCATAATTATCGCCAGGCGTTCTGTTAGAAGGCGAAATAACATGAATGGAGGCGCGATACATGCGCGATCATGTGAGACAAACATGTTGAACATCTTTTCGTTTTCCGAATGTTGTATCGTGCCCAGTTCTTGCTTAGTGATCAGTAACCACACGCAGTTGGTTGGTATTTGGTACGACGCAAAATCATACCAGGAAGACTCCGTTATTATAAGCGGGTGTATGTATATATATATACACTCGTTTGTATGGGTGTCAGCGTATTGACAACCATACAAATGGTATTTGTTTCATTTTCATACATATCCTCAGACAGGCAGAGTTTGAAAATGAGCATGATGTTCGTTATTTTTCAGGTTAGTTTTCAGCTTTGGATAAGCTGATGCACGTTTTTACTGGCTTTAATTGCATAGGGAATTTTGCTCTGAACACAGGAGTATTTTACTATCAAAAATTGAGTGCAGTTTTGGGGATTTGAAAGCCGCCAAAGTAAATTCCTTGCTCCTGATGTTGTAATTCGAGTTATATTGCAGCCGGCTCTCGAATTTGACGAGGAATTTATTGTAATAAACTAGACTATACATCAGTGCGATGTTCAGTCTGAGTCGCCGTAGCCAAACAGGATCAAGTGCAATCATCCGGCAGCGTTCTCTACATGTCGGAGAAGACGGGTAGCTCAATAAGCTTTTTGTGAATGCATGTTGGGGAATTTCCATGGCTGGCCTTTCAGATTTGCACAGGCGTCTGTATATGAACGTGCAGTACTGGAGGTGATGCAGTGTGCATAGTTTATAAAAGCGTAGCCGAACGTCAGGAAGAAAGAATGTTATCTATTGTTCGTCTAGTTTAGGCCATTAGGAAATATATCTGTTCTGCAAAACTGGATGAGCTTGAGCAATGTATACCCAAGTCGCACATTGAGATGAGACTTGTTACACAATGCAACGATGCTAGGTTCATTGGACGAAAAATTCATCAGTGAAGTTTGACATAAAGGGTTTAATGACATGAAGTCTTTCTGTATATTTTGTAAACAAGAGCTGAGATTGCCAGTAGGAATAATGCAGACAAGTTTGGTGTCATCATCAAATGAGAATGTTTTACCATGCTTGATAACTTAATGTATATCGTTTACATGCATAAGAAAGCGTAGCAGTCCAGGGACTCTTCCTTAAATCACTCCAATGGTGATTGGTCTGAGCGCGGACCTATCATCCCCCCTTTTCATTGTTTGTGTTTGGTCCTTATGATATGACTCAAACCAGTTGAGCAATGGATCACGTACACCAAAAGATGATATTTTAATCAAACTGCGCCTATGTGACACATGATAAAAAACCTTTTGCAAGTGCAACAGAATAATAATAATCGCATCACTTGAATTAGCGTATTTTGTAACGTAATTGAGAAATTCCAGCTGGCAAGTCGTGCAAGAACTTGGAGTGCTCCATAAGACTTTGTGGTAGTAAGCACTCAACCTCGCGACATTTTATTGTCCTCTCCAGCATCCTAGGACAGACTGAGGTATGATTAATGCGGCAACAATTGCTAATGTCTTGTAGCGAGCTACTTTTATAGTGAAGCTTAATTATAGCATTTTCCGCCGGTGTGTGAAGGCATCTGATGACTTCATGTATTCTGCGTGATGCACACACCACCTAGGACAGGAAATTAAGCAATCATAAACGGAATTGCTCAAGTTTCTATAAATGCTGCCATCCATTATTCTTTCCAACGCCACTGATCCGATGCACAAAGAGAACCGACGAAAGTCGAGTCTTCCGAAATTATTATTGTACCACTAATCGATATTTTCAGGGGAAATTAACGGTGGCGAACTTAACAGTTTGATTTTTCTATCATTTTTCTGCTTCATTTGCAATGACTGAAGACGAAATCTTCCATGTGAGGTCGCTGTCCATGAGTTCGTCGAGCACTTCATTATTTCAAGTCATGATAGACTTATTCTTGTTTGTGTAGATTTTCGAAAGAATTCAGAATAGTGTGAATTTCTTGTGGACGTCGGGATCTAAAATATATGTCCGTTCGTGAAAAACAGTCGTTTGGTGTAAATATTGTTTTCTGAATAACATAGAATTCCGACGTAATACAATTTCCGCCACAGCAATACTCACTGTGATTATTCGCTTTCAGTATAAAAGCTGGTGCATGTGCATCTCCAGTGACGCAATCCGTAGCCGCCTCCATGAGACCGCTATACGTTGACGGTAATAAGCCTTTACTTAAAGAAAACGTCATGTCGTTTTTTACGCCGTCAATATATTTCGTGACATTAGCAAGCTCGGGAAGACCGCAGAATAATAACACAGCGAACACCTGTGTTGAGACGACTAATGACCTACCCAGGATATGCCACACTTGTACACGTGGACTATCGAAAAGAGTGACGCTGTCATTTCATCAGTCAAGTCTAACCCAGTATATTCCTAACTTTTAATGAAAGTAAAACCACACTTCGGGGATGTTCCTAACAGCGCACGTTCACTCAACAGTTTATCAGGCGTCACCTTTTTCAAGTTACGTTGCATAATCCCATTGGCTATCAAAAACGAACGAGGTTCAGTAGAATCGTCGTGAAAGGTTTCTGTGGGTGTCCTGTTTCGCTAGTTTTTGGAGACAACATCATTGTCTAAAGTGATTATAGCAAAAGCGATAAGTGAAGTTTTCAGCAACTTGCATCAAGCGTCATTGGGACTCTTCTTGAGATTCCTGGTAGAGGTAATGCAGAAGCTGAATAGATGCAACGCATCTTGCATCTGCCAACAATTCCCACAAAACACGGAGCATTTTATGGGGAAGTTTGTCAGAGGGCTTCAGTGAGTATTACAACAGTCATTCACCAAGACACTGTTGCGGAACCAAAGCACTCGCTGGCTCTCGCTTCATACTACTGACACTGGAAGTCACAGAGTTGCTTCCCGAATAATCCTGACCAGCAAGTTCGGCTAACTGACGCACATTATCACCCGAGCCACCACGGAGCTTTTCGAAACATTATCGCTCATTTTTCCTGCAACGAAGAAATGAAGGTGGGCGAAATTATTTACTTGGCGCGCTCAAAGTCACTGAAGAGTAGCGTGAATAAACAAAATGTATATGGCTCACGAACGTCTTATAGAGGAAGTACCCCTTTTGATAACTTTATCAACACTGATGCTTTCTAGAGTTTACAGATTAAACGTTCACTTGGATATCGCCGAATGAAACAAAAAGAGTAAACGAATGTCACTCACATATTGGCTGAGCGTTTCAGTATCCCATCATAGCAATTGCGAGCGCATATTTTAACTACCAGCCGATATATCGTGGAAATAAGGTATCAGCACTGGAGATTAGATGATGAGCTCCAGACCCATGGCAGATGACTGTACATTTACTTTGAGAACACACGTGATGCGAGAGCGGCGGAGGTGGACTGGACAACATTCAGTCAGCAGTAAAGGTTGAAATATTTTGTCAGGGCATCAGTTTTATATGTTTCAAATGCTGTGTTTTCTGTGCAGGATGCGGCTTCATTAATGATGGGGTCAACCAGAGACCAGTCGGTTGTGCGATTACCGCTCATTAATATGCAAGTGAGCCGAAAATCCATTCGACCAGAACTCGTTGGAATCACCCGAAAAGCTGCAGGTTATTCTGTGGAAAGCCTGCCAGTTTCCGATTAAGACTGCAGAGGCTGCAACTTCCCTCATCAATGGAAAAGTGCTTAAAGTTGCCCATGTTTGGCCTTCCGCACCTGCTTTCCGGTTTTGTAGGTTCCTGTTGCAACACAACCGTTCACCAAGTGACCGCTGGTAAGGTGCCTGGAAGGCGTGTGTCGCGGTGAAAATTCCTGCACGACGATGGCGTTCAATCGCTGAACGTACATTGATGCACGAGGAGGTGTCGGTGTTAGGTATCATTTGCGCTTCTGCAATGTGAACACAATAAACGAACCACTCAGAGTGTTTTGCTGCTTAGTTCTTGGCATTCAAATTCAGGTTTAATTGTGAATCGATGATTACTTTAAAAGCAGGAGTAGAATTCTTCTACCAGTTCATTGCTTATGATCTGAAACAAACTGTATGATTAATGTGGCTGTAGCTGTTGATGGAGCCAACGTTGAAGGGAACACAAAGAGGTTGGTCCGTCGACAAGTATGCCAGGAGAAGCAGACCTCTATCGAGATTAACCGGATCAGATGCTTTTCGGGCAGGCCAGTTTGCACTGGCTATGTTTGACACGATGTGCATGACTTCTATGTTCACTGAGAGCAATCTTGGTTGTAAGGGTGCGTTCACAGTCACCAAACTAGAACGCTACCATAGGGTGAAATTCGTCTTCTTGATGTACTCCATCCCCCGCATTGATGCACACGAATGAATACCGACAAACCGTTGTGAGTCATACACATTTGGCCGCCATCAATATTGAGCATTCAACCGGTCACTTTTTTACAGATAAATAATGAAAAAGAGGTTTTGGTGTAACTTACAACCTCATGGTTGGTTGTAACTAATACAGTGAGGTGGGGCAAACTGGTTAGTCCATTCTGGAATTGTTGAACGCTCAGCAGGTCCAGGTCGACAAATAAACTATCCAGTTGGCACCAAGAAGAGGTGGCTCAGCGTGTAGACCACTAATATTCATCGTTCATTTCGAAGGGCAATTCACACAGCTTCATCCAAAGAGAGGATAAGCAGTTACCCAAAATTGTAGCAACAAGAGTTAAAAAAGGAAATTTGAAGCAACGTCCGTCAAATATAGTGCGCTGCGGGGCTAACAACACTGGACAGTTGAAAAGTCCATTCAGAGGATTAACAGGCGTCAGTAGTTCCAGTTGTGAATCGCGGCCTCACGGAACGAAAGCAAAAACAAGTCTTCGTGGCACAAAGCAAATCTCGATTTATTTAGTCTCTATTGGTTATTTTATAGACAAGACGTATCAGTAAAATGAGGAAATACAATTGGTGCTGTCGCTTCAGCTTTCCCATTGGTCGGCTCCACCTCGCTAGTGGCTCGTTTGTTTTGACGAGAGACGCACTTAAACAACTTATTTCAGCGCGCGACGCACTTAAACAACTTGTTTTACCTCGACGCTCGTTATAACAAAATCCGACGCTGGAGCAGCGTGCTGTCCTGATTGGTTCCCACGCTGACATACCCGTCTGCTCGCCTTGTCGACACTGATTGGCCGTAGTCTTCCGCGAATCCCTGGTTGAATTTTTATCAATCAGTTTGTCCACTCCAAACCCTTTACAGTTCCAGTGAACATGTGAGAGGTACTCCCGTGATACGTTAAAAACACAGAGTACAATAAAGGGGTTTTACAAATATAAAGTTCTTTAAGACACAGTGGTGTTATCATTGTCGAGCCTCACGCATTGAGAACCACAAATGTCTTTCGTAATAAGAAACTGTCGGAAGCTGGTTACAGCCAGCCCTAGTTCCCCAGCATATGTCGTAAGTTTCAGGAAACCTAGAACAGACGCTAGGTATAAGTCAGTGATTACGTAAGAGAGCAGGCTCAGTGGAGGAATCGCGTTGTAGACCCGTGGGTATACGATACTAAAAAAGCGATGAACACTGATGAATGAGATATTTAGTCCATGTCAGAGTCTATAGTAAGGATGACCGACCGAACGGCGGCATTATCGGGGTTAGTCTTGTACGTTGCAAACTTGACCGTCCGTGCAAACTGGTTGCGACAGCCGTCCATTATGCTGACATCCATTACCACTTCTCCGCCATCACTATCCTCAATAATGTCGGGTATGCTGAACGAGTTCGACGCTTGTACCTGTCTCTGTCTTTGTCTACGTTCCTCAAAACTTGACAGACCGCGCAAGATGGAAACAGGGCTGGGCAATACTTGAATGCTCAACCGTCGAGGCTACTTGAGAGTGTGGACTCAACTAGTTGGTATGCCCTTGAGAAGGCAGAACCGTTTCCAAGTGAACGGGAGAACAGACTAGGTCATCGCGTCGCAGGCGCTCAGTAAATGGACGGTGGCCGGGCGAAATCGGAGAGACTCGTCAACAATAGCTGTCGTGTTGTTTTTATGGTTCCTACGGATGACTGTGACTTTGGTACTTCGCTTGTTAGTCATCAATCCGGATGGCTTCAGAGCACTAGCAGCACTTAAAAGCTCCTCGGAGAGATGCGCCGGATCTCTGGGCAGGAGGGTCAGACCGTCGGTGTACGAGAAAAAGGCGATCACTACACCGTGAAACTGACAGTGAGGCTTCGGGGAAAAATAAAGCCAACATTTCATGCTGCGTGTAGTCGGTGGACCATGAATATCTCTATTATCCTTTAGTTGGAAAATATTTACCAACTACTAAAGTAGTTAAAGTTTTGTGACATGTTTCAGTTCCCGAGGTCAGAATTCTGTTGCCTAGAAATTTTTTGTTTCAAACTTCCGAAGACGTGAGCAGGGAATGCGCGGTAGCTCAATGGCACAGGGATTAATGAAAAAAACGAAAGTTGCATTCTACGTTATTTCGGGGAATTGATGGTGCAGCGTAATGAAAATCGATGTCACAGACGCTGAAGCATATGATTTTATTTAAATGTGGACGTAATTTTCCGTGAATACTTTACTATAATTTTTGCAATTGAACCGTTGTTGAAACATGAGTACCAGGCTTGTTATAAAATTACCAACGTAGGGTGCGCCTGTAAACTTATTTCAACGTAGGACAATGCACACAAACTGGAAAGGTTAGTGGTATTTTCTTGGCTATATTCGCCATGCTTTGCTACCACTGTAGTAAACGTTTCGCTGGAATAGAAACCAGGTGACCTGCTGAGCGAAGGACGTCGAGAAACACCTCCAGCTCAAAAGATTTTGACACAAAACTGCTGCAATCACTTGTCCTACCTTACGAGTTGTGCAAAACTGTGCTCCTTACTTAGACACTTATAACTGTTCCGTCCGTCTGTCCTACCTCGCATGTGATGCCAAACCGTTCCCTATGCTGAAACTCATAGGTGGCGAGTGAAGTCAGTGGGGACGAAAACGTGGGGATAGAAACATGAATTGGGTATTTGATGATTGTGGGGGGAAAACATACTACCTTTGCTTTGTCAGCACAGAATGTAGCCATGGAATTGACAAAAGTCCTTGTTTTGTGTAAACTCAATCGTCGGTTGATTTTATTGTTGCTGCTATCCGCATGTTCCATATATTCCAGTGTTTTACGTTCGTGACCGGAAAAAGTAAACGAAATGTTAACATCTCGCGGCGTATATCTTCTAGCGTTGCAAACTGTACTCTGCCAGCCACCACCAATAAATGGGGATGTCACATTTGTTGCACACAAAGCTGCAGTGTTTCCGGTGATCACTAGAAAAGCGCTCACCTTGTACTCAGATACTGTTTTGGAAGGAGATCGTGGAGTCCGTCCCTTCAGATAGTCCTGGGCGAGAGGACTGGCGAACGTTGTCGTTCTGCGAAGAACGTTCTTCAAGTACCAACCAACATGGACAACCTTACGACGGCCGCACCCATGGATCATTTGTATGTCATACTCCCGCAGCAGCCACTCGCTGTGAATCCGTATTTTCTGAATGGCAACGGCTAGGAATTCCTTCGGGTGCGTTCTCTTCTTCAGCCGTACGTGTGCGTTTTCCAGCCTATTATTTGTTCGATTGCCAAAGTGGACAACGTCGCTTTGCGCATGGATGGCCTACTTCGGCTTAACGTACAGCCAGTAATGGAACAAATATTTAAGAATCTTCCTATCCGTTCGGCAGAAGACATGCAAACCACATTCGAACCTAGGGCAAACAGTGTACGAGTACAACTTATTCTTTCTCGTTTTCTACCGTAGCCATTCGGTAGAAGAGCTAACGGCTACGTAGAGTTTGCTTTTGACAAATATGATGGGCAAATTTTACCCAATTATATGCTTACGTACGTCATCAAGTACATGAAAGCAACTCAACAAGATGTCGCAGCCGAACACCACATGGGCTGTCCTCATTTGCGCAGCCATCTTATCCAGTGTGTTCACCACAATCTGCACGCCCATCATTTCCCGAAACATTTTGGACGGCCCACGTAGTGAAGCATACTGCTTACAACGAACTCACCCGTACATCACGGGTCGGCCGTGTCCCATACCATCTGTCACGAGGATGTGATATAACTTCCAACTTCAAAAGTACGAGGACCTATGCAATGACATATTTGTGCCTGTTTGTCCTGTTGGTGGCATCCACATGCACAACATGTAGGAAACGTCGGAATATTACAATCTGCATTCGATGGGCGAAACAGATATACATATATCTATTGCCTTCATCCCTCATGGTGTGCACCACACCCATCGCACTAATTACCGGCAGCACCTAAGCAAGTTTTTCTAATGTTTGGTGACCAATCTTACACGATGAACTCACAAGATGTTGCAGGCTTTAACCTGCGGCGAATGTTTCCGAAGTCAGTGGTTGTGATAAACTTCCCGTAAACATCCGTTACGTACTGATTAATGTCAACCGTTGACGTATCATAGTGGAACAGATTCCTGCATTCGTTCAATTAACTGATGGTGAGTGAACGATTCGTGAGATCGGACTAATGTGGCAGACGACTGATGAGGTGATTGTTCTCCAACTCGAAAGAGGTCATAACTAGACAAGCATCTCGTCGGAGCACATGAAATCGTGATCTGCAACATGTGTCACGAGAAGTGATTCATGAAAACTGATGACAATAAACCCACTAGAAATGTCGCATACCGCTGCAAACACTTCAACGCCTTTTATAATTCATACAACGATAACAAATCTGCAGGATTTTCAGGAACCCATGTCACTGCAAAGCGGTTTTCGACCTACGGCCCGTGCCACAAAAGTAAATGACGCGAACTTCACGATCGTCAAACATCGCCTTGAAAGTCACAATATGATCCATTTCCTATAAAAAAACAAACGATTTGAATCAAAATAATAAACAAATATCAAAACGAAGGAATAAATTGAAAATAACCACAGCATTCTTGTGTTTACATAGATACACGCAATCGACCACAACAACAGCAGCCATATCAAGTTCAGTAAAACAATTACGAAAATGGCGTTTTCCATTTGTGGTCAGTTAAAACAAAGAGATATGAGTCCATGACGCAGATTTCGACTATTTCAATTTTTGCACCAGGTACCAAGCTAATGAAACGTTTTCTTCGCGAAAATTATAATCCCAAGCACGATAGCTCAGCAACTCACGGTTTACGTCTAGCATTCATGGGTACATTCCCTAGGCCATGCCTCTCCATATGATGGTTCGTAACCCGCCGCTTATTTGTCATGCAGTTCTTTAGCAGTTTGAATGCTGCGCCTGAGAGAAAGTTTCCAATTAATTTATTACCCATAAGCGTAAGATCACTGGTAAGTAAGATGCACATTTTTAGATCTCTTTTCTTTTTATCTAATTTCCACATAATTCTCATCACTTAAACGTGGGGCTTCCCCGATCCTCCAGACACGCGTATAACATCGTAGTATATCATGTGTTTCGTGGAGATCGTCTCGCAGGACGAGGTGGTGGATGCATTATTTACCTTGTGGCTTGCAGATTGACCAGGTTTTCCGAATGTCGTATATGGAAAGGACGGTGCCAACTTTGTAGGAGCAGACTCGTAGCTGACGAGAGAGCTACACGCTGTGGATAACAGAGGGACTGTTAATCGTCTGCTAGTCCGTAAAATAAACTGGCACTTTAACTCAACTAAAGAGAGCCATTGAGGTGGGATATAGAACAGAATACTAAAGACCATCTGAGAGGCAATCAATTTTGAGATTCGCCAGCAGGTTACGAAGCAGGATGTGCCCTTTATTGACGTAACAGAGGTTAAATGAATGGGTAAAAACCGTCCGCCGGTACTTATCTACGAAAAATCCTTAAAGATGAAGGGTTCCTAGACAAACTGAGTTGTTACTGTTCCGGTCGAATTGGAGTCTTTTGATCGGCGAAGTGGCTTTATTAGAGCGTTACGTCAAAAGTCAAAGAGAAACTCAACATTTCGTATGCGTGTTTTGAATGGAGTGGCAACGCAAGTAGGTGTCTAGGCTGCAAGCATGTTACAATGAGATTAGTGCCCCACATGATTTGCAGGTAGGAAGGTTCATCCTCCATAGAGACATATGCACCTAGTTGTGTTTGACCAGAGAGCACAATAACCAGCTCATCCCCGGGATTAGATAGTTACGTAAGTATCTGTGAAAAATTCAAAAGGCGTTGTTAGGAGTGATATCAGGTCGTTGTTTCTCATGGGAGGTGGTCAGAGTAGTTAGCACCTCTTTGCAACCAAATGCTCCGTTGCCTAATCCTCTGATCTTCTCCATGGACTTTTGTACAGAAAGCCCTGTGTTGGATCTGGTGAAGTTTGTTCTGTACACTTGTCGTTATGTTTCGCGCAGTGCGGAACGCGGTATTCGTTCAGACAGGCTTGATTTGTTTGTGGGTAGTCAATCATAAGTTTGCGTTCATTTTGCCTTGAACAGTTTCATTGAGTCTTGAAGATCTGATTCCGTCTCGCCGCTAAATGATCTGAGTATCAGGAGTGAGGTAGAGTTTGACTGCAGAGAGGGTAGCCGTTCAGTCCAATGGGGCTTTTTTGGACATCGGCATGGAAATAAAACTCACCGCTCCCTGTCGGTAGGCAAAATGTTTCCTTTAGGGTGTCAACTGTGTCCAACGCATTGTCAGTTCGAAGATTTCTGGTTCGTGCCGAGAAACTATCACGACCGTATGAGAGTGCCAAGGTTGTATAAAACTGGAGGGGAAGAATGCGCAAGAAAAAAGAGCGGACGTGACAGAATATGCTATCAGTGGATAAAATGCGTGCAAACACAAACAGCTGGGTTATTTCGTCAGGTAGGTCTCCACTGGCATACTGTATGTTCCTCCAGCTCGTACATCTAGTCGAACGGTTTAATGACCATATGTATCTGAGTCACAACGCCTACGACAAACACGAGTATATTGATTTATATAAACTTAAAACTAGTCGCGCACATTTAGTCGTCTTAATTCCTATGCGTTGGAAAAGTAAGTTTTGTTAACTCTCGAAACGAAATAGCGGACGAAATCAAGGACTGGTCTTCAAATAGGCGACCAATGTCCACGAAGTTCCCCATGTAACTGGGGCGCATTCAAAGTGCCTCGAGTGTAGTGGTGACAAACAACGGAGCTGAAGTGAAACCCAATAATGGGATGCTTCGGGTGGTTGACAGACATCGGTTTCAGGGAGAACCAGGACGTGCGTTTAGATGGACTTATCCAAAAGTGCGTTGTCTCGATGTTTTATCAGCTCAGCTGAATACACTCAGCAGGGCCGCATGTAGCAGTTACGCGAGATTGACATGGTGCGGTATAAAACAGTGAAACCACCATAAATGTGCACTCCTAATCGTATATACAGACAACTACAGATCTCATGACTTTGGAGGGTGTGGTAAGTAACTGGTGGCCGTAAGACAGAACATGTGGCCTGAAACCAACTCCAATTCTGTAGTACTCGAGTAGCCTGTCAGGATATTTTCTGTGGATTGCTGAACGAGATTAGCAGTAACGCAAACAGATCTGACGCCGCCGTCATTCTATGCGCTACCACTAACTGCTATGATTACGATTACTAGATCGGAAGAGCTCTGTAAGAGTTTCGGCAATTATTCGTTTCACGGGATTCGCCTTGAAGGTCGTTCAAAAGACAAAACGGTCCTTTTGGAGCGAATCCTCGATTTTCAAATATTTTTGTGAAATTTTAAAATCGGAATTTCAGGCGAAGTACCTACAATACATCAATTGTAAATAGGCGACGTTGATAGAAAATTCAGAATACATCGAATAAGTCCCAAAAGTATTGGCTTGATGATGAAAAATTTTCCTCCATTTTCGCGAAAATATCCTGTTATTGGCGTTATCTCACTTTTTTAAGTTTTATAAATGGGATCATTGCAATTTTCGGAATGAAATACGTCATTCTATAGCCTGAGAGTGCTCCATTTTGCGGAGTTTTGAAGATATGGTCAAAATGGATATATACGACCACACAGTGTTGGCATTGCATCTCCACAAGAACACTAACATATTTGATGGTGAAACATGTATGAGAACATTTCCAGCTTCTTTGTCTATACGATGTTCATACTAGTTCTCTTTGTTTGCACGATTTCAGGCAGATACTAGTTGATGAAACGTTGCTGTTAGAGATGGTTGAAAATGACGCTATCACATGGTTGCTTCCATCTTCGATGTTTATGAAACGGCGTAAGAACAGGGTATAATGTCTCACTCTATCTTTGAGAATCTTCAGAAGTAAATTCTATTCACTCTACTCCATTGTTTCTTACAAGAATGAGTCCGCGTGACGTTCATACGGAAGAATATACAAATGAAATCAAGCTGCCTGCGGATTACATTTCAGCCAGTCACATTGTGATGAAGAACTGCTGAGTATGCATTCACATTAGCGGCTATTCCAACTTGATTCAATTGAGCTAAGAATAACGTCTCAGAATGCAGTATGAATCCAAACTAGTAACAGCACCATCCGATTGACTCAGACTCTCAACAACGTCTCAGAACGCAATATGCGTTTACACTAGAGGCTATTCCAACCTGATTCACCTAAGCTATGAATAACGTAAAGTTATTCCGTATACCTTCACACCAGCAGCTGCCCCATCCGCTTTACTTAAGCTATGATCAGCGTCTGGGTAATTGCTAGAGTTTCTAAGGCCATTGTGGCGTTCGCCGGTATGGTGTTTCAAGGCCGAAATGAGTTGAGAACGGCCATTTAGGCGCGAAAGGATATTTTTCAAATTTTTCATGAAATATAAAAATGCATATTGTGAGACATATATATAGATTTTATTGAGTGTAACAGTTGTGTTGCAATGAGAAAAATCAGCTGTATCTAAAAATTACCCATATTTGCACTTTTGTTGAAAAAAGTGTCACGATTTTTCT